>JAJQQW010000011.1:15484555-15624555 GCA_025583905.1 Ia io | reverse complement strand
GCAGACCACACAGACATTGATTCAGGACTCCAGAGAGCAGTTTGTGGGTTTTGGGTTTTTCCTGCATTTCCTCGCTTAGGGGAGAAATTCACTTTCCCTTCCCATTACTGTGCTGCACACAGTTGAGCTCGGCCTTTTTGCCGAAAACCATGAGTCATTTTTCATAAACAGGGATTGTCAAAAGGGTCTGATTCACACTATCACAGCAAAAACAGAGAAAAAGCCAATCGGAATGAGCTCAGTACTTTCAGATGTTCCACAAAGGGGGCGGTGGGGGGGGGGTCACTGTATTTGCAGAAGCCACTTAGCCTTGTAGGTCTTGGTTGTTTCCTGGTTAAAATTAGGAGGATAATAGGAGTCTAATAGCTGTATAGCCAATTTCACGAAGCCATCGCCTGGTTATCGGGCTACATTATTTGCAGGTGTGGTATTATTCTCCCACTGTTTCTGAAGTTTTATAGGTACGTAATAGGCTATTAGTACAGTCTATTTTATTTTAATGGTTATTGTAAATTTTTGTATTTCAAAAATAATTTCTTTTTTTTTTTCACTAAAAGCCTCATCTATCCGGTGTTAACACTGTGATGTTTTCATGTTGGTAGAATCGATTCTAGGGAAGAGTGCAGGCAGTTTAAGAAAGCAGACAGACTCAACCCCGTGCAGGCTGTGCGGGTACTTATGCTTCTCCGGGGAAGAGTTATTTTGGGGCAGGGAGAGATTGGGTTTATAGATGGAGCTTTCCATCTATAGAACGTAGCCACGGGAACATCATAAGATAATTACTTAGAACAAATGGAAACAATTATGTACCATGTGACATATAAGCTCCTACTGCTCTGTGTCTGTGCAGAAGCGGATAACCTTGGAAATGTGCTTTGCCGACTGCATATAATTCCACTTGGATCACAACTGATCCGAATTCGGCTGACCCTACAGAGGTTTCAGACCAAAGGATGGGAACGCAGTGACCAGCTGTGGCGATAGTAGGGCACTACTGTGCTCTTTTAAATGCAGCCAGGTAGGGGTTCAGGGAGATTTAGCAAGGGAAAGCAACTGAATATAAAATATGATATTATTATGGCAGGATTATATGGCAGAAACCCTGAGTTGCTTGTTCACTGTCTATGGTTTCTTCTGTCTTAGCAACTGAAAGGTCTCTCATGGGAGTCAAACCCCTATAAAGCATTCTCCAGAATCCCCATCCTTCTGTGGCCACTCAGAGAAAGATTATGTTTCCGTAGCTACCAAAAAAATCCAGAAAATGCAGCCTTTCTAGCCAGCTATTCTGTATGACAAAGGACATGGAGATCACACAGCCTACGGCTTTATTTTATTTTATATTTCTCCTTTTTAATTGAGTTTATTGGATGACATTGGTTAACAAAATTACACTGGTGTCAGGTACACAATTTCACAACACATCATCTGTGCACTGTACTGTGTGTTCACACTCCAAGTCAATCTCCTTCCATCACCATTTACCCATTTTAGAAATTGAGGAACTGAGACCCAGAAAAACAAAGGGTGGTGTCATTTCCTGGCCTTCTTTGTAGCTAGAGGAAGATGATGCTATGGGCCTGGTGATGGTGGAATGAGGCTTTGGGCCCTATCCTTTCTCATTCTTCCTGCAGGAAATCTAGATGCAATAGCTGGAGGCCCAGCAGCCTCCTTCTCACCACGGAACCCTTGAGGATGGAAAGCCATGTGTGGAAGGGGGCCACATAGGAAAACAGAAAGGTCTGTGACTTTGAGAAAGATGGGCCACCTCACCTGCCCTTGTCAACTTATTTTTATAGATTTCCATCTTGTTTAATGTTTCATAAGTCTTTCTTGTTAAATACAGCTGAACCAGTCTGAACGATGCATAACCAGCCATCCAATGAGTGAAGTGAAATATTAAAAAAAATAATTCAAATAAACTTGTTACCCACCCTCCAAATTAAAAGATATGTAGGCAACCTCAAAAGAACACTGTGCTCCAATTCTTACCTGAAAAATAAAGAAAAAGTCTTATTCTTTCTGAGCAAAACCCAAAGTTCTCTCAATGGTCCTCTCCATGCTGTGGGAATTCGGGAAGGTGGGAACCTCAAATTAATAGTGTCTATTTAGTGTTTACTGTTTCAGTGTGTACTTCTTACTTGGGAAATTCTTGGGTGGATGGGTATTAAAAATCAGAACAAGCGAGTTTAAGTTCTCACCGAATACCATCCCAAAAATCTGCCTGTAATGGTAGCTGTACTATTGAGTACCCATTCTGTAGTAACTCAAGCACAACGCATGACCTTGTAGAGTGAGGACTCTAATATATTAATCTCCATTTCAAAGATATTGAGTGTCCCAAAAATGTTAAGCACATCACTCCTGGTAATAATGGTAATAAGTGACAGGCCTGGAATTCAAACCCAGATATGACTCTCAGACCTGAGCAATCCTTGTTTCAGTATGTCATTCAAAAAGAAACCAACCAACCTGCTGTTTATTCAACACCTACTATAGACCCAGTACTATATCAGGTCCGTCACAATGAATTTTCTCAATCCTTAAAACAATGTTGTGGATAATAAAACTGGGGCCCATAGAGATGAAATAATGTTATAAAAGCCGAATGGCCATTATGTGGGAGAGCTGGAGTATAAAGCCAGCTCTTGCTAGCTCCAAATATATACTATTTCCACTATAGAGTGAGGGTCCTCTCACAGGAATCTAGGCAACACACCCCCTTGAGCATTAGGGTCTGGGGTGTTGGCATTGAGGCAGACACCCAGGTATGATAACTGCGAACACACCTCAGGCATCCAAAACTTACCAGGGAGCAGCACTGGAGCTGCTGGCATGCCGAGTGTCTTGTAAAACTCGGTAGTGAAAATGGTAGTTATCTCAGTTCCAGGAGAAGTGAGGAAGGGCTTGGCTTCTCTGTTTGTGACCAATGGCATAGGACACTGAGTAGAGATGGTTCCTGGGTTTGCAAATGCTAGAGATGAGAGCGCCCAGAGCCAGGTTGCACTCCTCTGGCGTCAGCAACCTGCTTTCAGAAAAAAGACCTTCTTTGAGCCACTCTCCCATTCTGTGATGTATTTCCAGGCTTTTCAAGCAGTTTGGACTAAATTTGAAAGCCTGCTTGAATAATGGGAATAAATAGACACTTAATGATACATGAAAATCTGCATTACACTGCAGAAAGCTCACGGTCTGGATAAGGAAGCTCCTTCTGCTCCCCGTTTGCCATCGACTCCCATGACCTTGGACAGCTCACTTCTCCAGGTCTCAGTTTCTCTATTTGTAAAACAGGATGTTAGTAGGTAGTGGGACCAATGCCCCTCAGTTTCCTTAGGACTGTCACAGTTTTACAACTGGAGGTGCCATTTCCTGGGAGCCCCCTCAGTCCTAGGTGAACCAGAATGCTCGGTCTCCCTAACTTTAGGATATGAGATGGCAATGCCCCTCCCACTTCAAATCTCAGACTAAGTCCTTGGCTCTCTGCAACTGGGTTTTCCATCTGTGAAAGTCTACATTTGGATTCACCGGGGAACTGAGCTCTTTGGTCACTAAACATCCAGATTTCCGGCCTCAGCATCAAAAGTCCCACGTCCTGGCCAATCCGTCAGCCCTGAGCAAACTAGGACAGCTGGTCACCCCACTGGGAAGGCCTCTTGCAGTTCTGACCTCCCAGAGCTCTGTGCCATGGATGCTGTAGCAGGCCTGACCATTTCTAGCCTGCCTGATACGCACCCCGCCTCCCCACCCCCCGCCCCCATCCCAGAGCATCGTGAGTAGGAAGGGTTGAGCTGGCAGGGTTGAGAGGCTCTTGGTAAGATCTTCAGTAGTTTGGCTTCCCAGGCAAATCTCTAAAGAAATATTTAACAACCCAGCAGTCAAACCAAGGCTCTGATTTCATGCATGCATTTGCACAGGAAATAAGCTCACCCCGTTTTCTAATGTGGGCCGTTAAGCAAGCTCAAAAGAAAGAGAATTGAAGCTGGGCTGTGGTGTGAGTTGAATTACTTCATTTATTTTGGTAGATGATTCTATGGTCCTTAACCAGTGGCTGATGTTATGAAGGGAAGTTGCACTAGATCTTCCAGAAGAGAGGTCAGTGCCTGGGTATGCTTAGAGTTCCTTGGGGCGCAGTAAAACCAGCCTAGGATTTGGGGCAGAAAACCCCACACTGGCCCCACCAGTGACTATGCCTGAATCACTCAGTTGCTGCCTCTGGGTCCCAGTTCAAGGAGCCTCCCTATCCAACCATCCATAAAGACGACAGTGCTGTGGTCTATGGTGTTATTGTTCAAAACATCCCCTGGCCTCCCTGGGGTGCTCCTCTCTAAAAGGACACCCCTTCTCTGAGAATCCTCCTTCCACTCGTAGACGTCAGACTTAGCATGTTCTGTCCTCTGGCCAAGGGGACATGCGCAGAAGCTTTAGGAGGTGACATGTGATTTGCCATCATCTCTTTTCTTTCTGTAACAAGACCAGTGTATGCTCTTGTTGGGCTGCCTTCCTGAAGTACCATGAACAGCATGGCTTACACAACAGAAATGTATTTGTCTCCCAGCTCTGGAGGCTGGAGGTCTGAGCCCAAGGTTTCAGTAAGGTTGGTTTCTTCTTCAATTGTGCAGGGGAACCTGCTCCAGGACTCTCCACCCACCTTTGGTAGTTTTCTGGCAACCTTTGGCATGTCTTGGCTTGTAGAAGCATCACCCCAAACTCTGCCTTCATCTTCACATGGGTTCTCCCTGCGTGTGTGTCTGTCTACATTTTCTCGTTTTATAAGGACACCAGTCCTATTGGGTTAGAACTCATCCTAGTGACCTCATCTTAACTTGATCAACTACAAAGATTATTCCCAAATAAGGTCACATTCACAAGTATTGGGGGGTTAGGACCTCAATATTTGGGTGCATAATTCAAACCCTAACAACTAGCAATGACCCAGATGAGGGCTGCTTTGTCAGCTTGAGTCCTGCAGGGAAATATTGTAGAGCATGGTCATACTGAACATGTGAGCAAGAGACAAATCTTTGTGCCACTCAGATTTAGGCATTATCTATTGCTGTAGGAAAACAAAACAAAACAAAACAAAAAACAACTCCAGGGTTTTATTTATCAAATTAGACAAGGTCCATGAAGGCACTCTGAACCTTGTGTACCCCTACATGAGACTGAGGGGTAGTGCTGATAATGTTAATAGTTCTCAGTGCCCATCAGAATGAATTTCCCTGTGTAATGTTGAGAAGCGCTATAATTCAATGGAAAAATCACGAACTTCTGAATCAGAAGGTCCTGCTGAGCCTGGTTCCATCATTGCCCAGCTTTGAGCTGCCTCTTCTTGATTCCGGTGCTCAGTTTCCCCATCTGTAACATGAGGGATTTGTGTACTTTGCATGATATCTGAGGCCGCTTTCAAATCTGATTCTGTATGTTTTGCTCATATCCACCACTGTACTGTTTTCTGGGTTAGAATCTCTCCGCTGCCAAATGTGCGTGCATGTGTGTGTGTGTGTGTGTGTGTGTGTGTGTGTGTGTGTGTGTGTGTGTTGGAGGCAGGCTGCCTTTTTGAAGAGCAGCTGTGTCTGAATAGTTAATGGATTTAATCAAAAAGGCAGAATTCTGCCTCCTGAAGATATGACTGTGTCAAAGAGAGAGAGTTATTTCAGAAAACTCCATTCCAGGAAATGAATGGAACTGTCTGTCTGGTCAGCATCACTGCAGAATGCCTGCCCTGTGATTGGTTTCTCTGGGGAACTCTGGGTTCTGGGGAAGGGGCCCAGCGTGGTCTACCTCAGAGGAAGTGGGCAGCCTTAGCTTGCTCACCCCACTCGGGAGAAATTCCAGCTTTGCTTCCAACAACCTTTATGACCTTGGGCGACTCAGTGTCTCATTTGAAAAGTGGGCCTAAAAACAGATGCTCATGAAAATCACAGAAACTCAGGTTAATGGAATGGCTTTAAAATTGTGACAGGTTTAATGCTGTTTTTAAAGGAGGGTGTGGTAAAATGAAGAGGGACTTTTGGAGGAAGCTATGGGTTTCAATCCCAGTTCTCCCAATTACCCTGGGCAAATCCTTCCCTCCCTCCCCACCCGCCCCCCCAGCTTGTTTACTCATCAGTAAAATGGGGATATTATTCCGACTCCATAGAGCTGTTGGGAGGTTTAAATGAGAGTCTATAAATCTTTTGCTCCTGGTGTGGGAAGCCACTGACCCCCTGGAAATAGGATGTGACTGAACAATAAATGCAGTGGCAGGGGGACCAGACTGTGAACCCCATTTTGGCCTTGGTCCAAACCAACACCATCTTTGCTGGTCTCATTTTACCTGTAATCAAGCTGATAATTTGACCCTCACTCCTATATGCCTATGTATGTTTCTCATTAGGTACTAAAGCCCTTTCAGATTTTCCACTCATTTGGCTAATAAATACATGACTGTCCACTGTCTGCCAAGTCTTGAGGATAGAGAGAAAATGAAGACCTGATCCCTGCCCTCAAGAAAGATAATTAGGACATAAGATTGTACAGGATGCTATGGGAGCATAGACAATAGGATACCTAGAGCAACTTAACCTTTTGCACTCGGATGTCGAGTGTGACTCGACACGGTTAGCATTAAATCCCGAGTAGAATAAAGGAATCGAGAAAAAAGCAAGTGAGTGCAAAGGGTTAAAAAGCTGGGGAAGACTTCCTCTAGGAGGCTATGTGGCCTGAGGACTGAAGTTAAGGTAGGAATTATTCAGAGGAAAACATGGGGATTGTTTGGGAAGAGACAGTGTATGTTTGAAGGCACAGTGTGAAAGCAGCATGCATTCTGGATGTGGCAAATAGTTCAGGATTGCTAAAATTTAGAGCATAAAGATCAATTACCCTCACAGGCATCAATATTCCATTTAAAGGCTTGTTATTTATACAGAGAGTGATGCAGTGTTCTCTCCTCCCCGCCAGGCCTCTCTCTGCAAACTTCAGCTTTGCTTCATCTCATTATACTTACGCCTCTCATTGTATAGGGTAGATATCTGTGTGGGCTACATGTCTCTGCTGTTTGTTTCTCGTTCTGAGCTTCAACCTCCCTGTGTTGTAGACTGAATGATTTCCTTCTTCACTCTTTCCTGTGGAATTTGGCCGTTCTTCCCACAGAGTGCGTTTCCCCTGCCCTCAGGTTCCGTCATGCACCTTGCCTTCCTCAGTGGACTTTTAGTAGATGCGACACCTTTGAAATATGCTCAGGCAAGGGCCTTGTCCTCTGGCTTCTCCACCATTGCCTTGAGAAGACCTCCTGCCCATCAGGTGGCTGCATCACTTCAGCCTTTACCCAAGAATGAGACACTGGACCCACAACTTGAAGCCCAGTTGCTCAGGCAGGCCCAGCATGGTACAAACCCAGCCGCCTCCAGGATGAGAAGCAAACCCACTGGGATCAGCAGGGCCACTCTCATCTGATTATCAGTGGAAAATAAAGGCTTAATGTTATATGCCATTAAGCTTTGGGAACTGTTTCTTATGCAGAGATTGATGAAATGCCCTCCATATTTTCTTGGCCTGCATTGCCTAAGAAATGGACCTGATTGTTTCTAATGGTCTACACCTAGCTGACCAAGCTTTGCATCAGTCCATCCATTTTCTTGCCCTGTTTCTCTCAGTGAAGCATTCTATATATCCACGGTTATTTTCTAAGGAGACCCTCATCTAGACACCATAGGAAAACAGACTCATTGATGAAGCTCACTCTCTAGCTGATGAGAAAAGAAATAACAGTGGATACAGGAATGTTGTTAATGTAAAAAAAAACATTCAAATCTGTGAATAATTTTTGTGAGTTTATTTGAGCCAAACTGTTGACAATTGTTGGGAAGCAATATCTCAAAGGATTGGGATAGTGCTCCAGAGAATGGAGGTCTTACATCTATTTTTACATGTTGCAATCAAAGGAGGGGACTTAGGTGAGTCACATGAAATCAATTGGTGATAGATTAAGGAGGTGGGAGAAAGCAAAGGGGAGAAACTTCTGGGATTGGATAAGAAGTAAAATGATAGACACATACTTAGGTGGGTGCAGGAACAATTAACATAACAATGAAGGAATTTGTGGCATCTGTCCTGACATCCAGGTACATTAGGAAGTGCCCCAAGGGGTCCAGAAAAAGGGAAGTTACAAGTTACCCAGACATTTCAAAGGGTATGTTATTATAGACGCAGAAAGACAGATGGCTCAATTAAGGTAAAGGTTGACCTTGTCAGTGAAGATACCAGCCTAGGACGTAACTGCCCACCATAGCTGCTTTTAGTTAAAGCTTAATTTCAGACCATCCTTTCAGGTGACTTTAGGTCTCTGCGTTTACAAGACCGCCATGCAGGCCTTCCCTGAGCTTGTCGGGTTAGCATGTGGCCCCTTTTGTCCACAATGTCATGGGAATGTTGTAACAACTAAAATGTGCAATGGTGAGCCAGTCTGGTCCTGGGACGCTAACTCCTGGTTCGCTCTGGGCTGTAGGCAGGTCCTGGGCTCTCGTTCAAAGGAATATTACAAAAGCTTGAGGTCAGTGTCATTATTTTTTACTGTTTCAGTTATCTTTGGGAAATTAAGCATAGAATTTATTTTCTTGGTCCTTGAATTCACAATATTTCAATTTATGAGAAATATATACCAGTATTTGGTCTTTATCCACACATAATTCCTACTCCCAGAACTCTTGGCATTCCTAAGCCTTAAACTTGTTTAAAGTTGTCTTTTGTTGTGTTAATGAGGCGACTTTTGGAAAGCATCTAAGGATGGGGGTGGTTGCCAGTGGAACCAACCAAAGGCGCACAGAACTCAGAGAAATATGTTACTTATAAGAGCAAGGGTTTATTGTAAGAGGATTTAACTGAGGAAGAGCCAGATGGAAGAGATGCATGGGGCAAGGTTTATGGGAAGGTTGGAACTTTTATTCCTCCCTCTCCCCTCTGACCTCCAGGTTGGGGAAAGGGACTAGAAGTTGACTTAAGGCCAGTGATTTAGTCAACCACACTTATGTAATGAAGCCCCCCAAAAGCCTAAGAGGAGAGGGTTCAGAGAGCTTCTAGGTTGGTGAACATCTGGAGATCTGGGGAGAGGGACTCCCTTGGAGAGGGCATGGAAGTTTCCCGCCACATACATCTTCTCCAATCTCCCTAGGTTACCTAGGCTGGAGTACGGAGTCTGAAATGCAATATTTCACCTGTTTTCTGATGCTTCATGTTTCATCCATTTAATGATGCAAATGATTACAGGACAGTAGTTTTTAAAGTGGTTGTATAAAATAACAGATGAACATATACTTTGGAAAACTCCAGAAACACACTTGTGAGAAGTAATAATTGTTCTTAGTAAAAGTCACTTGGAAAAATATATTAGCATCTTTAAACAGTTAGATATTATTATTTGTTATAATTTAGCAAATTTGGTTTTAGATCCTAACTTTCCACATTTGCATTGAGAAGGCTAAAAAGGGCTAATTCCAATGTAACCCTGATATTTGGGGCTAGTGATCTGAATCCAAGCCAGCAAGCTCAGTATACATTCCTGATAACTATAATTAAGTCCCTCTCTCCTTCTCAGAAACTGGTCTTGCAGAACCTGTTACTGTGAACAGTGCACTGCCCTTGAGGGAGGGTTATTAACGCTGGCGCCAGGCCAGACCATCAGATATGGCCTGGAGACCCCCAACACCTGGGGGCCTTCTTGCAAGGCCCGCAAAAAGGACTGGAAGCATAATCCATGTTTGTGGGACAAGGACCACAGGGAGATATAAGGGAGGGCCCCTTGCGTGTTCCTTCACTCAGATTTGGAAGGCTGTTCCCTGAGTCCACCGGTGTATTAAACAGTGTTCCTCCATTTCTTTGAAGCATCCTTGGCTTTCTTTGGTCTTCTGTAACAGCATAGCACTGAACTATGTTTGCTCACATTAGAAAAATTCTGCCTCTAAATGAGCCCAGGTTTAAACAGTTTTACATACTTTATGTTTTCATTGAATAATTCCTGTGCCATTGAAATTGTTCCAAAGCAGAAGAAAGTCAGAAATATTCACAAATTTATTACAGCAAAACCTGACAATGATAGTATAGAGAAGGGAACCAGGCTCTCACCTGTAATTTTGATAATAGGAGGGGAAAACAAACCTTTATAAAATACCAAGAAATTGAACCCAGAATTGTATTTAAAAATTAGTATACCATGACTGTTTAGGTTTTATTCTCAGAACAAAAATGTAGTTATAAAACTAGTTGTATTATCTTAATACCTATTATTAATGTATTAGATAAGGAACAATTTAATATTCTGAGAAATCATTTAATAAAATTTACCACCCACCCATTCCAGATTAATGAGATAAAGAAACACACACGCAACAATATGTAGGGAACTGGGAATATAAAGACACTTTCTAAACATTAAGAATATCTAAAATCAAGAACTCACTAATGTTGAACCATTACAGGCACTCCTACTAAAATTAGGAACAAATCAAGATTAAAAAAAAAAAAGCCAATTATCACACCCTTTCAAGAAACTTTAGATAATTCAGTAATATATGCAACAGGCATAAATGTTTCAGTGATTAGAAAGGAAAAGTACAATTATCGTTGACAGAAGATGATATAATTGCTCATGTAGTCAACCAAAGAGAATTAATTATCTAGGATATACAAGAAAATCAGAAACCTGTTCAAATGAACACACGCGTTTATTAATGTGGCTGAATTTGAAAAATACAATGAGCTTTTTAAGTTGAGATCAGATAGAAATTATAAGGGAGAAAAATAAAATATAATAGAAAAAAATTATTGAGCCTCTAACATACCCAGGAATAACAAGAAATTTCTCATGCAAGTCTATATGAGAAACCACAGAGTTTATATGTTAAAGATCATAACTGGAATTAAAATACATATAGGAGGCCATGCAGATTTGAGCAATTGTGACAATGGTCATACTCTTAACATATTAGAGTTTATATAAAGCATTATAAAATATTAAAGCAACAATAAACTAAATCTAAAGACACTAACGAATAATTCACATCATCACTACAGTGTATAAAATGTATTTCCTGGTAACTTAAACATGCAACTTAAAGCAAGGTATCGTTTTTCTTCTTTGCCAAATTGGCAAGGAAGCATTTATCCTTATTCTGACAAGGAGGCACAAGAAAGTACACTCATTCTCTGTTGGTGGGAATATAATTGGTAAAATCATTCTGGAGGACAATTTGGTAAAACTGACTGAGGTTTTATGCATTCTCCTCCTGACTTTAAAAGCAGGCCACTCAACCATGCTTCAAGCTGTGGCCTGAACATGGAAAACAGCTTAAGAACAAAATCTATTTCAGGCAATTGCCCTGGCTGCTCACGGCCTATTCTGGCTGCTGCTCTCTGCAAAGCTCTGCCTAGCCTCTGAGTCTCAGATCCAAACATCAATTTTGGATTCAAGAGCTTTTTGGATCCTCTGTGATGCCAGACTGTCCAGATGTCTCTGGTTTTCAGATTAGATTTGACATCTCGCCCCATCCCAAGCCCTGATACTCTAGTTTCCCAGTGTGACCTTCAGTCTCAGAATGAGGGCCCCTCCATTTCTCCACCCACAGACACATCCTGGTCCTCATCTGCAGATGCTGACCCCACGCAGCAGGCTGACTTCCTCTCCATCCCTCTTCATCCTAGTCAAACAGCCCCCACTACAAGTCCAAAGATGATTAGTTTTTGTCAGATGCAGAAGTTAATATGTATCTTTGAGAAGAAGCATAACTGGGAAGGCTTCTTAAACACGAAATACTATTTTTCCTCCCTTTGATATTGTTGTATGTGACTAAATCACATATATGCTGTCCCTTGTTGACCACTTTCAAAAATGTAATTTCTTTGTATTTTCTAGAGCTTCTCTCTAAGCTTTGTAGGTGATTACTATTCCCCTCAGATATTTTTGAATCCCTCCTGCTCTGAGGAAGTAAGATTCCTCCATCCTCATTTGTGAATCAATGGACTCTGTGTCATTGCTGTAGCAATTTTGAAATGTCCTATCTTCCCTTTCTCCAAATTTTGAGCAAAATCTGAATCGTATTTAAATGGAGAAAAAATGGCAAAGGCACATTTTCTATATTACTTTCTTTATTCCTCATGATAGGTCCGCTTAATACATTTTGTAATGATTAATTCTCTGTAGAAATCTAAATGAATTTTGAGGAGACAGTGAATGAGTTCGATTAAAGGACAAGTATAGCCAGCCAGACAGGGATCTTGACTTTCTCAATTCAGCACCTTGAATAGCCTTTCTGAAGTGCTGTGTTGACTGCCCTGGGGGAGGGGTGGCAGTTGGATATTTATCTGAAGATTGTCCACTTTAGAAGTACAAATATAATAACAATTCCTTAGAGGTGATTTACCTTACTTTCTTACATGCTAAACTTTTTTAAAAATAAAAAGAAATCTGATTTACATCAGCTGCTTCTTATACATAACCAATTAGCCCAGATTTGTGTATATCTATTTTTTTTTTACTGAATAAACTTAAGTAGAACCCATTAAATAAGAAAATAAATTGATAAAAATAATTTGCAGCCAGCCAGACTATGGGAGACAGGGTCTGTTCATTATTGCTAGAGGCATATAAGTTCAGTCAATAAAAATTTGTCAAATATCTTCTATGTGTTACTCATTGTGGACATTCAGGGTCTTGATAAGACTACTGACAACATATGAGGGGAGAAAGAACAGGTGAAATTTCAATGCAGTAACTGCTACAGTTGAGATGGACATAGAGCGTTACCAGAATGAAGGAGGTAGTGAGTAACACTACTGGGGGTCTGCAGAATTTTATAGATGAGATCTGAGTTTGGATGTAGAGCCGAAGTCCATCCCAGAGTATACAATAAAAAAAAGGTGTTTTCTAATTAAGGGTGGGAATGCTGGAGAGCAGAAATGGCCAGAGCAATGGCAGAATGGCAAGGACGAATGTGACTTATTGGGATCATTGATAGTAATAAGTTCAGCCTCCTGAAAGGGCTACTGAGCAAAATGCATCGATATGCAAAATGTGTCCCAACCCATGGGTCCTCTAGAATTATTTTTAGAGGACTATTTTAAGTAAACAGCGAAAACAAAGAAAATAAAAACCCAAGATGTGCAAAGCTATTGATAGCAGGGTTTATAATATGGAAATTTGAGAAATAATCTCAAAGTCCAGATGTTTAGAACACTTTAGATTACAACAAGTATTGTAAAATAAGAAAGACTTTGCAGTCTTATTAGAAAGAAGAGAAATCACCCTCCATGAGTAAAAAATGTTGTGACTATTATGGGTATAGTTGTATAACACGTAGCAGTAGAAGGAGTAAAAATAGGAAAGAATAATAAATATTGCCCAAGGTAGGAAGTCAAAATGAGTTCCTTTGTTTTCATTTATAAGGTTTTAGGATGGCCTAATAGTAAAAAAAATTTAAATAATTGTTACATTCTATAAGAAAAATAAACAAACAAAAATAACAATAAAAGAAACCACTCTAGTGAATTCTCAATTTCTGGACTTGGACTTGTACCTTCAGCCTACATTTCCCATTTAGGCTAATAGTCAATTATGGTCAACTGTAAACATTGTTTTGAAATGCACATGACACATTCCCCAAGATACACTCTATTGGTAATCAACTAAGTCTCAATGCATTTCAAATGATTGAACTCATACAGAATATATTCTCTTTTCATACTGGCATTTAACTAGAAATCAGAAGCAATAAGATATCTTGAGAATATCTGAAAACCAAGGAAGATAATTCTAAATAACCCTTGGGTCAAAGAAAAAGACTAATGAACCCAATAAATTTCTTACCAGACTCATTAAGGCAAAAAAGGACAGAAAAGAGAAATTATTAGCAGTGAAAGGGGAAACATCACTACAGAGTCTACAGACATTCAAAGATAATAAGTATGCATTATAAAAACCTATGACAATGAAGTTAACTTACCCAAACAGACATATTCCTGGGAAATCTTCATGGGTGATTAAAAGGCATAGGCAAGTTGGTAATCTCTGGGCAAAAAGATGCCACATATTCCTAACTGACTGGTGTCAGGCCATTTCTCTACTTCACTGACCAAACCTCCAATCTGCTTCTTTATCTTCCTTACTTCGATCTCTAAAGGCTCTACTTTGCCCACAGGACAATGTCCTGGTTTCTTAATAAAAAAACAACAGCAAACAAAGCAACCACACACACTTCATGACCTGCTTATTGTTTATTTATCCAGCCTCTTTTATTTCCATTCTTTTCTATATCTTATGTTTCAGCTTTATCACCAACAAATTTAAGTATCACATTTTATTGATTCTAAAGTATAAACATTTTTCATATTTCAACATCTCTGATTTCAGACAATGTTTTATGATCAATAGAATCATACACTAATCTAGACATTGTTTCTACCTTGTTAGTACCTACAATAATAATGTAATCCCCATAGATGTTATGCTTCCTTCCATGCCTCTTTGATGAAGCACATAGAATTCTGTCTTGCCTCTTTTGCACAATTGATGACCAGAAATTTCAGCAGTTATCACAAGTGTCCCCTAGTTCAAATTTTCCTTAACACGAAACTACTACTTATTGAGTGTCTACTATGTGCTAGGCTCTATGCCACATGCTTTACTTACAGCCTCTCCCTTATATGTTATAACTACTTGATGACCACGTATTATCCAAGATTCTCAAAGGTTAACTAAATTCCACACAGGTCACACAGCTAGCTAAAAAAACAACAACAACAACAAAAACATACACAACTGGAATGGAACATAAGTCCATTTGATCTTAAAGCTTTGCCCTTCCTCTGTCACCAGGATACCTTTCCTAAGGAGGCATGCCATTCTCAGAGTTTTCACAGTATTTACTGCACTGCGCGGTAATGATTTTTCTTTCATGTCTTTCTGATTGATGAGGTAATGAAATATTCTATTCTGGATCCTTACGACTTAGCAGGGTACCTGATATATATAGCAATACAAAATAGTAAAAATTTTAATAACTGAATAAAAGAGGAAACTTTGACAATGAGATTTTCCTGGTCCACATGCTTCTTCCAACCACACAAAGTAGAGATAGTATCAGTGACTGTGGGAAATCAAACGCAGCATTCTCTCTTCTGGGTGTGCATCTCTCAGAGATCCATGAGGGGCATGACCAGGGAAGATCCCCCCAACACCATCGTGCAAAGCTGGAGGCAGTCTATGGGATCCACTAGTTAGAGGACAGAGAAGAATAATGTGATGGGTGCACAGAACAGAATATCATGCAGCACTTGGAAGTCATAGACTGGATCTATACAGAACAATGTGTAAAATCTTAAAACCTTAGTGCTGGGTGCAAAAAGGGAAAAACAATTCGAGGTACACAGCACAAAACCATTTACTAGGTGTACCGGTTAATAATGAGGATTTTTTTTTTCAATAGATGGAGTTACACATATGTTGATATATATGAGATTTGATATGTATGCTATTTTGTTGTATTGACAGCAAGCTTCAAAACGTCATATGTCAAATTTGCTGAAGGTGTTAACATCATAGATATTTTTATGCTTAAAAATGTAGAATTTCGTGCCAAAAAAAGAGCATTTGTGGGAAGTTTTAATTCATTACTTCATTTTGAAGAAAAGTGCTGCTGAAAGTTATTGTATACTTCAGGAAGCTTATGGTGAACATGCTCCATCTCAAGATATTTGTGAACGCTGGTTTAAACACTTTAAAAGTGATGGTTTTGATGTGAAAGACAAAGAACGTCCAGGTCAACTGAAAAAGTTTGTAGACCAACAATTACAAGCATTATTAGATGAAGATGCATGTCAAACTCAAAAACAACTTGCAGAAAGATTAAACGTTGCTCAGCAAACAATTTCCAATTGTTTACAAGCAATGGGAAAGATTTTATTTTTTATTTTTTTAATAAATTTTATTGATTTTTTACAGAGAGGAAGGGAGAGGGATAGAGAGCTAGAAACATCGATGAGAGAGAAACATCGACCAGCTGCCTTCTGCACACCCCACACCGGGGATGTGCCCGGAACCAATGTACATGCCCTTGACCAGAATCAAACCTGGGATCTTTCAGTCTGCAGACCGACGCTCTATCCACTAAGCCAAACCAGTTTCGGCAGCAATGGGAAAGATTTTAAAGGAAGGAAAATGGGTGCCACATCAACTGAACCAAAGACAAATGGAAAACCGAAAAGTCTTCAGTAAATTGTTGCTTCAACAGCACGAAAGAAAGTCTATTTTGCATTGAATTGTGACTGGCGATGAAAAGTGGATTTATTCTGAGAATCCCAAATGCACAAAATCATGGGTTGATCCAGGTCAATCATCAATATCTACTGCAAGGCCAAATTGCTTCTGAAAGAAGACAATGCTCTGCTTTGATAGGATCAGGGAAGGTGTGCTGTATTATGAGCTTCTAAAACCAGGTGAAATGGTTAATGCTGATTGCTACCAATAACAATCAATTTGAACCATGCTTTGATCGTGAAACGACCAGAATGTGCCAGAAGACACAGCAAAGTAATTTTGCTTCATGATGGCGCACCATCACACACTTTAAAAGTAGTTAAAGACACATTAAAAGATCTTGCCTGGGAAGTATTAACCCACTTGCTGTATTCACCAGACCTTGCTCCTTCAGATTACCACTTGTTCTGATGGATGGCACATGCACTCTGAGCAGCACTTCAAAACGTATGAAGAAGTAGAAAATTGGGTCTCTGAATGGTTTGCCTCAAAACAAGAAAAGTTCTATTGGGACAGTATCCACAAATTACCTGAAAGATGGGGGCATGTGTAGCTAGCGATGGACATTACTTTGAATAAAGAGTTTTTGATGTTTCTCTTGAAATTATCATGTTTTCTTTGATTACAAAATCTGCCATTATTAACCGATCACCTAGTATGTATATTTGACATGTGCACACAAAATAAAAATGCATGCTTACATGGCCACATAAAAAATAAAGAAGTATTTATCAGTCATATTAGACTGGTCTCCCATGGTGAGGGACTGGTAGAGGAATGAAGACTGGAAATAATAGGAAACCAATCGATAAAGAATGGGAGGTTGCCTGTATCAATCATGATGATGTGCCATGAACACAGGCATATGATAAACTCACCCTCCACAGTTGAGCATCCTTAGTTATTAGCTCCTTTGAGAAACTGTGCATGTGGGTATAGAGAGCTCCTTTGTGAATTTTTGTGTGTACCTCTACCTCTACCTCTACCTCTACCTCTACTTCTACCTCTACCTCTACCTCTACCTCTACCTCTCTATACCTATCTATCTATTTATCTATCTCTATCTCTATCTCTATCTCTATCTCTATCTCTATCTCTAGCTCTAGCTCTATCTCTATCTCTATCTCTATCTCTATTATTTATATCATGTCTGTATTCTGAATCTTTCATGTCCATTTACCCAGCAACCCATCTCCAGAAATATATTCTAAGAAAATAACAAAATATAGGAAAAAAACTGTCTACCCAAAGATATGTATTGCAGCATAGTTTTCAATACTAAACAAAAATACTAGGCAAAACATAACAGTAAAGATAATGATTAAGGAACCCATGGCATAGAAAACTTTGTAACCATTAGATTGATGTTTACATAGAGTCTGTATTGACATTGGTGAAGCTTATAGCATATTAATAAGTAAAATGCATATCAAATTTTATATATGTGAACACAGCTAAAGTGGAGACACACATTGAAATATTACTAAAGGAGTATATGCATAAATGAAGAGTGGTTTTATATGGGTGGTAGGACTAGACAATTTTTATCTTTCTTCCTGCATTTTTCAAATGTAATTTAATGAACAGTTACTACTTTCAGAAATGTAAGACAAATTATACCAAGAAAAGCAAGCATTGCTCCCAGTTTAAATGCAAATTTCCCAAGAAACATGACCAATTATGAGCTGTCAGTGCTTTTTCTGAGCGCGAGGAGACAGAACAAATTATGAGGCCACCGAGCACCTGGGGCTGGGGAGCAGGTAGTCGGTGCTGGTGTCTTTAAAGTGAATAACAGGATGTTTAACTGGATGCTTTGATGAAGTTACTGAGATCGAAGGAGATGGGCCATACATGAGAACTAGAGAAATCCATTGGAGGTGGCAGAGAACTAGTTTAGACAATGCTTAACCCCACACGGAGGGAACACCAGGACAGAGGATTTTGAGGGATGTTGGTGCACCGTAATTCCTGCCCCCGAAAAGGTCGTGGAGCCAACCTGTCTTACCTCAGTCCCAGCAAGGGGGGTGGGGGCTTTAGAAACCCTTGGAGTTTCATCTTCCTGGCAGCTAGGAACCCCTCCCAGGGCTTCTGGAAGACAGGAACCCCTCCCAGGGCTTCCGGAAGACAGGAGACTGGCCCACTCCCAGCCTTTATCTAGGAGGAGGACACTGGGAACTTTGAATAAAGCAGGAGATGCGCTCTTTCCCAGGCCTGTGGTTTCCAAGCACCAGCTGAGACTCTGTTTAGAGGCTTAGAGCGACGGTAGGACTTGCTGTTACCTAAGGAAGAGGAGAAAAGTTCAGGGACCTACCTGACTTCATCCGGTGGAGGGGACAAATCACCCTTCACGAGTCAATACAGGCTTTGAAAAGATGCTTTTGATTTTATTACTTATGTCGGTGACATGTGTATTTCAACAACAGTTTGGCTGGCAGTTTGGCAGGTGGCTTTCTTGGGGGCATGTAGGTGGACACTGCTTGGAAGACAGAGGAGGCCCGATCGCTGTGGTTCTCAAAGTGAGGTTCCAGAGCTCCTGGGGTCACTGAGGCCAACTCAGGGGCTGTGCAAAGGCATTCTGCTAAGATTTTGGCTTTTCTACTCTAAATCTTTCATGACAGTTTTGAAGAATTTTGCAGGGGTTACTTGTGTGTGATTGAAACAGGGAATGCAAAACAGACATGAGGATCCAGTTGCCTGCTATTTAGCCAGACGTGAAACAGTACTTCTCTCTTTTTCTTTTGGGAAAATGAGGTTATTTTATGAAAATTATCATTTATGGAACATGTAATGAGTTTATTATTGGTAGTTTATTTTTAAAAATATACTTTTATTGATTTCAGAGAGGAAGGAGAGGGAGAGAGAGATAGAAAGATCGATGATGAGAGAACTATTGATCGACTGCCTCCTGCATGCCCCCTACTGGGGATCAAGCCTGCGACCCAGGCATGTGCCCTTGACTGGAATCAAACCTGGGAGCCTTTAGTCTGCAGGCCAATGCTCTATCCACTAAGCCAAACTGGCTAGGGCTAGTGTTGGTATTTAAGTAAACATTATTTTAAATGCCAATGTGACCTTAGTTCTATCATGGCAAACACTGACAGTTCTAACTTACATAAACAAAAGTTCTTTGGGCTCCCCACTGATTTTCAGGAGCCCAAAGACCATGACTGTTCAGAACTGCTGTGCTATGAAATAGCAGGTACTCTCCACAGGAGAGACTGCGCCTCTGAGGAACAGATGGAGGAACACCATGTGTACAAAAGTTCTCTCTTCCTTTTAAAAGTAAACACGCACATGAACACAAACTGTTCTGATCATCATTGGGCTCAGCTCTCCCTCAGCAAACCACACAACAGTGCTCAGTTCAGAGGAGGGATGTGCATTGTAAGCAACGGGACCCCTGGGAAGCAGGGGACCCAGGTGAGAGGGAAGTGGCTCTGGGGGAGGGGTGGGAGAATAACGGCTTCTCCAGTCTCCAGACACAGACACACACCCACAGGTACTCTTCTTTTCCAATCCTCACCCGAGGATATTTTTCCATTGATTCTTAAAGAGTGGAAGAGAGAGGGAAAGACAGAGAGAAACATCAATGTGAGAGAGACATATTGATTGGCTGCCTCCTGTATGCGCCTGACCAGGGCCCGCGCTGGGGAGGAGCCTGCAATGGAGACATGTGCCCTTGATCGGAATTGAACCCAGGACCCTTCAGTCTGCAGGCCGATGCTCTATCCATTGAGCCAAACTGGCTAGGCCCACAGGTACTCTGTATAGGGCTCCAATTCCACTTAGATACAATCATGGACTAGAACATGAGGAGGAGGAATTTGCCCTTCCTTTGCTAGGGTAGTTCCTGTTTTTATTTTAAAAACAGCCATTTTTATCTTCTTTAGAGCACCTCCATTTGGATGAAATTTCAGTCGTCCTTTGATTTTTATCTAACAGTTTTTGAGCAACCACTCCATACTTGAAATTCTGCTGGGGAAGATAAAAAATGAGCAAGACAAGACCCATTCTCTCCAAAGATTTTCCATTTAAGTGGAGACAAAGAAAAGCCTTTCAAGAATTAGGAAATCTGTACTCTTGATGGTAAAAGAAAATTCACTTCATACCTTCACTTAGGCTCATTGGGCTTGACGAATTGCCTTTTTTGTCCAAAGCACAGTGGGAGGATAGTTTTACAGCCATTTTAAACCTTAACTTCACCCCATATGAGTGAGGCAGAATTCATGATCTCCTCTTCAGAGGTGAAGGGACATAATATGCCCAAGACCACACAGCCAGGAAGCTCGCAGTCCCATGTGTAGCCCTGTGGCTTTCCAAATCCCACGCCCTTTTCACGAGGCCATTCTTCTGCTAGGTGGTTCACTTATTGAATTTTGTTTCTTCGGGTCTATTTCAATTCCTAGTGAGTTCATGGTTCATGAGGAATAACTAATCTCATTCAGAAACGGCATTGCCACGGGTTGGGTCGTCAGATGTTCATTCATGAGACTGGCCTTGGAGAAACACTGATTCCCTGCAGCAGCGCACGGTGGTGCTCTCTTAGCCAAGTTCAACAGGTCTCCTCTCCATGTAAGTGCAAATATGGCCTGTGGCCAGGTCTGTGCAGGCTCTGTCACATGTCCTTACGCTGCTGTTAGGGCTGGCCCGCCAGTAAACAGGCAGTATTTTGTGCAATTGGTTCAGGCTGTTGTTAGGAAAAAATTAATTGAAAATCATGTATATATTTTTAAATCCAGAATTTTAGGTCTTTTATAAGAAATTAGAAGTAAATAGTATACATTACTTTTGTTGTTCTGCTTATATTTGAAAGGCATTTCCCCCACTCACTATAAGCAGCAAAATATGGCCTTCCTTTAATAGAGTAGTTTCTGTTTTCATTAAACACACACACACACACACACACACACACACACACATTTTCACCTTCCTTAGAGCACCTCCATTGTCAGTAGTCCTTTGATTTTTATCAAAAAGTTTTTGAACAACTGCTGCATACTTGAAATTCTGAGAGGGAAGATAAGAAAAGAGTAAGACAAGATCCGTTCTCCCCAAAGATTTATCATCCAAGTGGAGACAAAGCAAAACCTTTCAAGAATGAGGGACTCTGTAATCTTGATGGTAAAAGAAAATTAATACCTTAACTCAGATTCATCTGATTCAACTGAATCAATAAATGAAAAATCCCCTGAGGACTGCCTTGGACTCCTGGTGATAGACACAGACTTCTTGAATAACATCCAACTAGTGCATCTGTTTCTAAAGTTCAGGATGAAAAACAAAAGAATCTCAACATTGAGGCCGAATTCCACTTTGACTTGGAGACACGCTTTTGAGACTTTCATTCTGGGACACAGAATGTCAAATCCAGGTTATTAGTGCATGTGTTACACAGTAGGTCCAGAGGAAAGGGTTGGTGTTTGTTTCTATTGATTTTTAGAGAGAGAGGGACAGAGAGAGAAACGTCATCTATTGTCTCCCATACATGCACTGACCTGGGACCTAATCAGAAACTTAGGTATGTGCCCTGTCCAGGAATCCAACCCGCAGTCTTTTGGTGTGCAGGACAGCACTTCAACCAACCCAGCCAGGGCGAATAGGTTTGTGTTTTTGAATACCCAAATATCTACTTCTGTTAGGTACATTTTTTGAAAAACTTAGAAGTTCATCTTTGTTCATCAGCTGCTACCAGAGGTTCAGTAGAAATACTCCTACATGTTAGTTGGAAACATTAAGTGAATTTTTTCCTGTGAGTAAAGGGTAGAAGGAGACATTTGATTATTCTAGGAAAATCTCATGAGAGACAGACAAATATAATGGCCTAGGACAGTGATGGCGAACCTATGATACACGTGTCAGCACTGACACGCGTAGCCATTTCTGATGACATGCGGCCGCTGAGACGGCCGCATGCCAAGGATGAAACATTTGCTGCTCCTGAGGATGAAACATTTGCGAAATAATGTTTTTTCCTCAAAGTGACACACTACCCGAGTTATGCTCAGTTTTTTGGCGAAGTTTGGCACACCAAGCTCAAAAGGTTGCCCCTCACTGGCCTAGGACCAGAACACCTGAATTACAGACAGGCTGGTGTTCTACCAAATGAAAGGCATGCACTATTGGGCCGGGGGTTTTCCATTTGTACACTGGGACAGTAAGACCTGGGGGACACAGCCTGGGTGTGAGGATGGTGATGACTGCATAACCTACACACGTCTGAGCGAATGTCAACAGATACTCTTCAGACCTTGCCCCGAGACTATTTTATCATTATAGGCAAATCTCACATGCAGGGTATTATTGTAGGTAAGAAAAGAGTTTGCAATGAAAACAAAATCACCCTGGCTGTGTAAGGTTGGAGACTTAGGATTTTATTAGTATTTGTTACTTAAAATTACTCTGAGGGATAGAGTCTTCCTCTAGGCAGCCCATATTTGGTTCCAAATATAATCTTATTGGAAGACTAGAACTACAACATCAGCAATACTCCTTGAGGGTTCTTGTCAGTTTGACAGATTTGACAGGCAGACAATTTAAATTTATTAAAATATTTTATTGGGCCCAGCCGGTGTGGCTCAGAAGTTGGGCATCTACTCATGAACCAAGGGGTCCCTAGCTAGATTCCAGTCAGGGCACATGCCTGGGTTTTGGGCTCTATCCCTAGTACGGAGTGTGCAGGAGGCAGCCGATCAATGATTCTCTCTCATCAATATTTCTATCTTTCTATCCCTCTCCCTTCCTCTCTTTCTCAAATCAATAAAAACATATTTTTAAAAAAAATTCTATTGGGTGTTTTCAAAAGACAAGGGGTTTTTATACTGTAAGTGGACTGTTTTCACTAGCTTATTAAAATAAATGCATAAAGTCAGTTTGTTTGTTTTCATCAACATGAGAATCAATACTTAAAAATTTCAATCCAGTCACTGATGCCTGGATAGTTAACCTATTTCTCAATCTTTGCATATAATGTGGGATTTTTCCTTTTTAAAGCAAATGAGAATGCCACACAAAAGGGAAAAATTTGCCTGCATTATATGCTAAATTTCATGGCGGTATTTAATAAAGTATTGGCAGCTTCAGAAAGCTGATGCATTGTGCTAGAAGCCATTAGAAGCCTCTGAGCAAATTCAGGGTTTCCTTAGACAAGAGGCTCAGATCTGTTTTTCTTCAAAGAAATTCTATTATTTTTATTGAAGGAATATTGTCAAAGTTAATAGATTTCCAATTTTTTTCAAAGGCCATCTGAAATTAAACACAGTATGCTTTAATACTGAAATATTTATATAGACTGCAAGCCAGTATCATATTAGAGATGTCAATTTCCTCTTTGCAATAGTTCCACCTTCACCTGCTAATTCTACCTGGGAAAATGGTCTTAATCTGGAAACATTTTGCACACTGCCTCTGACCACTGTCCTCATGGATTCTGACTTCTGGCTATGTTATTTTTATAACTCACCTTGCCCCTCAGAAATACCCTGTGGCCCTGGCGGTTTGTCAGTGGCCTTGACCTCTTTCCTTGAGTGAGAGCGCCTTATCTCTGAAGGGCTAAGACCATCACTGCTTCGGGCCCAGACCAACTCCAAGAAGCCCCTACGCTGCACAGCCTCCTATTGGAGAACGTGTCCCAACCCTGTGAACTGAACTTAGGCAATCAGTTCACCTGTCAATCAAAGATCTTGCCTACCCTTGGAGGTGAATTAATTGGTAAATTAAATGCTAATAACCTGCCAATCTCCAGTGTTCTATAGCAAAAAGGTTTTCCTACAGTATATTTAAATATCGCTTCTACAGAACTTGTAGAACAAAAATCACTCTAAAAAATTCTGCATATAAATGACAGAAGATAAGCTATTACATTAAAATAACGTGAAAAAATTGTCTATTTTCCCCACAAAATTGTGTATTTGTCTTAAAGACATCATGCAGCTCTTCTGTGTCAGTCAGAGTCTTTCATTTCTTGAAGCTGATGTCATTTCCAAATGCTACTTCCTTTGACCTTTATGGTGTTTTGTGAAATTATGCCTTGGTAAAGACCCATATTCCAGGCTGTAGTGAATTAGGGCTAATCGTGCACCTGTCTTCTTTACCAGATTGGGTTCCTGGCATTTAGAACACGCTTTGTGTCTACATGACCTAAACAAAGTCTTGCCTTTACTAGGGACCCAACAAATGTTTAAGGAGTTGACCTGCCATTAGAAGATTAGTTTAAAATAGCACTTCACTGTTCTTGTGGAAGGATCTTTGCTTTGGAATTAACTGAATTGAAATGATCCACAGACATAGAAGCATGGACAGACTGAGGAATTTCAAAGGGAAGGCAGGAGTGGGTGGGGAGAAATGAACCAGGGAATTTATAAGCATATATGCATAGCCCGGGGACACAGACAATACTGCGGTGAAGGCCTGGGAGGGGCAGGGGCAGGGCGGAAGGGGTCAATGGGGAAAAGAAACAAAACCAAAGGGGACAGCTGTAATACTCTGAACAATAAAAATATTTTTTTTAAAAAAAAGAAGAATTAAGTCAGCATTAGCTGAGCATCTATTAGTAATATGACCAGATATTTGCTACTATGGGACCAAAGTTCAATATGCCAAGATTAAAAGCTATTTCAGAATGCAATCTGAATATGATGCCCATTAACGTTGTGTTTGACATGGTTTAGGTCCTGAAAATTGAAATATTCAATGATTAGAGTGAATGTTAAGTGTTAGCATAAAGAAGCTCAGTGAGAATGGGTCCGTTTGGTCTGCTGATGCTGTTGAAGTAAAGAGCCTTGTGGGGGGAGAAGCCACAGGACAGCTGATAAATAAACTGGGGTGCAAAGGATGAGGCGGCTTTTGGCCTGCGGCCAAGGAGGGGCGAAGGATCTTCCACACACGAAGCAGCTTGAGCAAAGGCCAGCTGCTGGAAGCAGGTGGTTCAGGGCAGATGACATAGTGAGAATGCCCCGCAATGGATGGGTCAGGGGATGAAGCCTCACAGGTTGGGGCACAGAGTGCAGAAGGGGCAGCCATGACTGATGCCATGCAGCCTGTATTTTATCTGGCAACATATAGAAAGCCCTTAAAGGCGTTCAGGAAGTAACATGGGCAAAACAAATCTGGGCTGTTAAGCAAACCTATTTTGTTAGTCGGTAGAGGACAGAATAACCACCTCTCCTCCCATCCCCTTGGGTAGATCCTGTCTCATAAAATTTGCACAATAATGCAGATGCTCAGGTGGGGCAGGAGGGGCACTGATTTTATATAAGTATGTTTCAAGAATTGCATGGGACATACTTATACTGAAATGATTCTCCCTTGTTTTTCTGACATTCAAATGTAATTGAGTGGCCTGTGCTTTTATTTACTAAATGGGGCAACCCTAGCCTCGGGTTCTTTCTGGCTCAGCCCCGGAGCAGACACTGCCTCTGAGAAGCAGGACCAGGAGGAAATAAAGCTCTCGCTATTAGGAGTCGGGAGATGTTTTACAGAATCATTGTCAGCATGATCTCCCCCTGATCTGCTCATTCCCCAGGAGAATCTGAAATCTGAAAACAATGGGCTTGGCACTGAACAAAGAGCTGGCATGTTGCAGGACTGCTGGAGGGGAAAATAATTGAATTTAGAATAATAACTTATCTGTTCAAGCAAATGTCAGTATACTTAAAATAAGGAAGTCCTCAAGTTTCCCGGCATGCGCAGAGCATTAATGTCTGTATCACAGGTTGATGGCAAGACTTTCCTTAGAAAGTATACAAGCAGTGGCCTTATATGATCTTTCCTGTTTTTGAACACTGGCTGTAGCTCAACATTAGCTTGTAGAGCATTGATTTTGTGCTTGGAATGTAGGACATTGCTCCTACTCACACCTAATATTTTACAAGCCTCTCCCCATTGGACCAAGTTCCGTTCAGAGCTCATATTCACATAAAAATAATTGGATCATAACAGCCACGGGCATAGCAATTATTTGGAAATTTTAATATATAAATGAATAATTTTTATTTAGAAAAACATCCATGACCAAACTCCATCAAATCTAATTTTCCTGGAGAGTTAAGCTCATATTCTAGTAAGTTTCCCCCTATATAACTGAAGAGAATTTTAAGCAAGAGCTTCAATAAGCTTCCCTCTGCAGGAATAACTTTGTGATTTCATGCAAGGAAAATCTCTCCTGGAGGTAAGTGAGAGATGAAGTCGTGAGAAGTTATACTTGGAATTGTTAGTTTTCTTTCCTTTTCCAACCAAATGGCCAGAGAACATTTTCTCTTTGGATTCTCTGATAGTATTTTTTTTTTCCTAGAAGCAAGCAGAACATTCACAATACACTTTAGCTGAAATTTGCCTTATGCCTTACAAATTGTATGTCCGTGCGCCTTCTGAGGTGGGAAAACTAACAATTTCAGTTAGAGAAATTTAGGCTTCTCTTACTAGTACATATGCCAAGTTGTGGGATTCCTGGTTCTCCTGCGGATAAAGTATTGCTGAGGACCACTTTTAATAGATCCCACAGCCTGATATTTACTGAGCCCCCAGAGATGGATGAAAAGCCACATCATGGGGAATCCTTCATCTGGGCGCTGCTACTGAGTGAACCATCACAAAACCTACCTTCAGCAAAAAGGGCAGACAGACTATTTTTTCTTTTTTGCAACATATTCAAATATTTAAATGTTTTACATTGCAAGCTCCAATGAGGTAAACATGCAACATAGGATATTATGATATTATGAAGATTTTATAAATTATCAAGTGGTGGGGAAATAAGAGCTTTACTGTCTTATTCTGTTAGAATGGAAAACAGCTATCCCGTTAAAAAGCTTATTACGTAGCTTATTCTATCATCGCCTAACCTCCGCACTTCAGCTTGTGTCTTATTTTTCAATTACTTCCTAAGATTTACAGCTTTCCTTTGGATCTTGTGTCTTTTTGGTGAGAGAAACGAGGAACGTATTTGTCTAAATGTGAAACGAAAACTGTGAGTCCCATATTTTCTTCTTTTTGCTTATGCTTAGTTTTAGGCATAGCCACCTTGCTGCCCCAGGTCCTCCTTAGCACTTTTGACCCCTAAAACCTTTCCTCCTGTTTTTCTATTTTGTTTTGAAATAGTCAGTATGCATGCATGTACATATCGAGATATGTGTATCTCTGCATGACATCACAATAATGAACTGTAGTTAGAAATTTTATATACACACGTACATATATATACATACATAAATGTATATATGTAAGTATATATTGGCAATATGTACTATACACACACACACACACACATATATATATATATATATATGTATATATGTGTGTATATATATATATATATATATATATATATATATATATACACATACACATACACACACACACACACACACACACACACACACACACACACACACACACACACACACACTAGAGGCCCGGTGCACGAATTTGGGTCCGGCTGACTTGCCCCTATCAGGGCCGATTGGGCCAGGCTGGCCAGGGGGAGGGTGTGCGGAGGTTGGCCCCAACCCCGGTTGAACTCCTAGTCTTACTGCTGGTGGAGGGGACAATTTGCATATTAGCCTTTTATTATATAGGATTGCTGATAGTTAACAATTGTCAATGACATTGAGCTGGGCTTTAGACATTTCCTAAATACAGTTCTTGATGTTCCTGGAAACCAGAAAGCCTGTACTTTTCACCTGCAAACCCTTTATGTGTGTGGCAAAACATTTACGAAAGGCAAACTAACCCCATTTTCTTCATCTGTTTAAAAAAGAGAAAGCAAAAGCTTCAAAGATATCCACGTGGGTAAAAGGAAATTAGGTTGCTCTGCTTTGTTTGTGCAATTCGTGTTAGTTGCAGTGAAACTAGACCCCATCCATTTATAAGAGGACTGACACTCAAGTCTCAGGGAATGTTGAACACACACACAGAACATAATCGGAAAGGTAATCTTTGAAGACCGTTAGGGTAGACTAAGTATTCAGGTAATGCATTAGTTTGTAAACCCCAATAGCATGCTTTTCTGGAAAAAAATCATTCTTCAAACAAAAGTGTTCATTTTAGAAACAACACAAAGAGGACGATAAACATCAACATTTTAAAAAATCGAATCCCATCAACTAATATCTTTGAACTTACGGCTGCTTCTGTGTTTGATGTTCTGATCTGGCACACGTGCTTTCTAACCATAAGGGAATCTATATCACTCTTTCTTGTAATGAAACAGTCATGACAGGTACTTCAATTTTAAATATTGAGGAACTTTATATATATATATATATCTATATATATCTACTTGGCTCATTGATATACTTTTAATTTCTTTGAAAAATAAATGCAATACATGTAACTTCTATAGGATTTTTTTTTAAAAAAAACAAAGAAATACACTTTGGGAATAACAGCATTTCAGGGCTGGTTCATTTAAAGTATGCTCAGCCGCCCTCCTTCCCCCCAGCATTTTTTTTTTAAATAACAAAATATGTAGCAATGCAGTTCTTGGAGAAAAATATTTATTTAGTAACTTACTTTTTCAGAAGCATGCTCTGAAAGTGGATAAAGGGTGGAGGTATAAGGATAGTTTTCGTCTTTACTGGAGAGGGGGCAAGACCAACCTCCAGCTCAGCCTCACTCAGCGCGTCACCAAGCTCCCAGGAAGTTCTGTCGCTTGGTGATAACTAAAACCCAAACTAAATGCCTGGCTTCTACTCAATGTTAGGGGGCTTCAGGCTCCATTCCTCTAACCTGATACAATCCAGAGGCATTATATTCACTCCTAATGAAAGCTAAGTGTGCCCCTGCCACCTTCAGAGGGAATGTCTAGCTTCTTGGTTTCACTCCCATCATTAACACCCTCACAATATAGGTTTTTCAGGATAAAGCTATTGGATGATATTCTGATAACATCTTATCCTCGGTGCACTGTGATTAGAATTATTCTCACACTGGCTATTATTAACACTGGCCCACAGATAATCAATGATTATTTCAACAGGACTCTGAGAAACCTTACAAACTTTCAAGTTCCCTGTGCAACCAGTGTGTTACTGTTGTGAATTTGTACAAGTGTCATCAACTCAATTCTTAACAGGCAATAAAGTCCTGAATGCTACGTTGGCTGCCAAACCCCTTTTTTCTTTCCTTTTCTTTTTTGCCAGCCTAGTTTTGGCAAGTATAGAGCTGATAAGCCATTCCTCTGGATTGAGGGACCCTCTTCATAAGAGACAAATCAGCCCTAGATGGTTTGGCTCAGTGGATAGAGCATCAGCCTGCCTACTGAAGGGTCCAAGGATCAATTCTGGTCAAGGGCACATGCCCGGGTTGCAGGTTCAATCCCCAGTAGGGGGCATGCAGGAGGCAGCCAATCAATGATTCTCTCTCGTCATGGATGTTTCTATCTCTCTCTCCATCTCCCTTCCTCTGTGAAATCAATGAAAATATTTTAAAAAGAGACAAATCAGATTATGTGCCATCAGAGGAAGTAAATCTGAAGTCCCACCCTCTGAGTGACAGCTGGAGGACAAAATGTCAAGAAGGAGTCCTGTTGGAGCAATTGCTTAGGATGGTGTTTAATACAGCAGGGAGCCAAAGTACAGTAGGAGGGCACATAAAGAATGTGGCGTGCGCAGACACAATAACGGATCGCGGTTGGTGATCTGCCATCTGTTATTTGAAAGAGGCATAAGTGAGGGGATTCGAGGACTCAGTTCTCTGTACATGCAAAGGTGAGTGCGTTAGTACAAAAGTTTTGCCATTGTATGTGCTGAAAGGAAAGCATATGCATTTAAAACATTTTCTTAAAAAATAAATCACTCGATAGCTGTAAGAAAAATACTCTAGTTCATAGTCCATTGACCTGACCTTTTGATTCAAGATCAGGGAATGACTCCAGGATGAAAACCAAAACACAAAACAGAAATGAATCATTGACCACGGAAGAGGCAGTTCCAGTCTCAGCTAACCTCGACTAGTGTTTATTGCATTAGTTTTGAAATGCCAAGAAACTGGCTTTGGCCATAATATTTGCTGTCCAACTAAATCACAGCTGTCAATAGGCAATTGCTTGCGATGATTAGCTAAACACCATTATTTGACAAATTCCCTGGACAGGGACGCAGATGCTGTGGATGTCTGACACACACTGAATTAGTAAGTAATAGTCCATCCGGCTGGGCTGCAGAGCAGGGAGAGAAGTTGAGAAGTTGTTGCCCAAGGAAGGGGTTTCAAACAGCCTTAATTTTTTGAAAAACACACGTTTGTACAGATCCTACAAGTCCTTCCTGGTGTTTCAGGAATGACTTGTGGGACCGACCACAGAGAAGGGGAAAAGCCACTAACTCTAGATTCATTTTTTAAAAGGAGATTAAGGGAGAGAGGAAGAAAAATAGAAATGTAAACGTGGAATGGGTTTACACCACCTAGAAAAGGAACATCATGGAACCTGCTAGCAACGTCCACCGGAGCAGGAAACCGCTTTGCTGGCAGAAATTCAGTACAACATTCACATGAATTAGCAACTCCACCATGACTAAGGGCTGCTGTTTAAAGAAACAATATTCAAAAACAGAATTCTCAAAGGATTTGAGAAAAATAAGAGTGAAAAGGCAATGCTAGCTAAGCTCGTAGCTAAGTCCACTCTTAATGGCCCCCAGTATTTAAACTATCATGGAGTAAAGCCATGAAAATAAAAATTTCAATTTGAAATTTTATTAGCGTGTTGCTAAAATGGTCAATAAAAACATCAACAAGATATGCTTGGTTGACATAGTTGGAGCACTGCCCCCTCATTTTTAAAACTTTATTTGCACTTCCCCACCTTCTAAGATTTCTAGGTTTAGGAAAAGCCAAATGAAATAGACTGGCTATGGCATTGTCATAATGCTGGTTTCTGGAACGTTGCCACGTCGTTCTCTCTCCCTCTCCCCCAATCCCTTTAAAAACAGGATGATTTTTGAAACGAAGCCCAAGGAGGGAGCAATCCAGGGTGAAGAGCAACAAGCGCCCTTCTCCTTGCCTGGGGCGGGGCCAGCGCTCCCCCCCAAATTAGCTGCGCCTTTTCCCTCCGGGGAGGGGGACCGGGAAGGCTCCCCTGCTGTCAGGCTGGGGGCCTCGCAGGGAATGCAGGGAGGGGAGGAGGTGGCATTCGCTTCCCTCCGTGGAAACCACGGGAAACAAATACTGTCTAGCTTAGCCCGCAGCCTGGAATACCAAACCAGCAGGCCTGGGGGCTGGAGAGCTGGAACAGTCCCTGGCGGCCTCGGGGTGACCCGGGGTCCCCCCCGAGGTGCTCTCTCGTGGTGGAATGATTCACAAGTGCTTAAGGGACAGGCTCGATTTCTTGGAAATCCTGCAATCTGGGGACACATCCATACCCAAACCGGAGCGAACTGCGCCCTGAAAAGACCCATCCTGGCCTCCGACAGGTCTTTCCGTGCTTTGCGGGGCGGTGATGGCGCCTCTCTAGGAGGCGGGGAGATCGTTTCTGAGCAGTGACTCGTGGGGGCAGTCGAGTCCCTGCTCCCCTCCGCCCACGCTCCCTCTCGCCCTTCTAACTCGAGGGGGAAACACACACCGGGTTTCCCAGCAGGATCACCGCCGCCGGGGGTCCCAGCCGCGCGCGCAGCTGTCCTCGCAGTCCCAGTCCCGGGGCCGGTTCCTGCGACTTCACGCCACTGGCTAGCGGGGTGCGCGGGGGCAGCGTGGGCACCGGCCCCCGGCGGCGGCGGCAGATGCACGAGAGGACGGAGGTGACGAATCCGTGGCTGGGGAGCCCTGGCGCTGGGAAGGAAGCTGGCGCGGGGGGAGGGGGGGGGGACGGGGGGCGCAGGCGGCGCCCCGGGCTACTCCTTGTCGTCCACCAGGTCGGCGAGCTCCTGGAGCACCCGCAGGCGGCCGCTGGCATCGATGCGGCGCTTCTCGCGGATGAGGTCCTCCAGGCTGTGGAAGCGGGCCGTGTGCACCTTGTTGTCGCCCAGGTGCACCTTGAGGTGGTACTGCTGCTGCGGCGGCGGCGCGCCCGCGGGCACCTCGCCCCCGGCCTTGAACTCCCGCTTGCCGAAGCGGCACCAGGCGGCGAAGCTCTCCGAGTTCGTCCAGCAGATCTCCTCGCTCTTGAGGCCCAGGTGGCCGCAGGCGTTCTGCACCACCAGCTCGGCCACCAGCGGGCGGTAGCGGTACCAGCTAGTCACCACGCGGCCCACGTTGGCCGCGCCCGCCTCGTACAGGCTGTCCTGGCGGATCTCGCCCCGGTGCAGGTGGATGACCTGCCCGCCGCCCACGTACACGGCCCAGTGCGGGGCGGGCGCGGGCGGCTCGGGGGCCGGCTGCAGCCACAGCAGCTCCAGCAGGTCGCCCGGCTCGCAGAGCGCAGGCAGCGCGCTCACCGCGCACACGCTCAGGTCGGCGCCCTGCGGGCCGCCGCTCACTTTGGAGAAGATGCATTCCTGGCCCCGGAAGGCGGAGAACTGAGTTTCGTTCAGGACCAGCTGGTGCAGCAGGTGGTGGGGGTGGCGGCTGGGGCTCTCCGGGCAGGGCGTGCACCCCGGGGGGGCTTTCACTCCAAACCTGTCCGGCTGGCCGCGCTCGTCCAGGTCCTCCTCCTCATCGGAGAAGAAGTAGGCGACCCCGACCCGTAGCTCGTCCTTCTCGATCCCAGATGGGTCCCCCGTGGGCAGTTCGCTGTAGTTGAGGTGGGTGATGCGGTCCAGTTGGTTGCCCATCAATGACGCACGAGGCAAGGGCCAGGAGCGGGGATCTGCGAATCCAGAGGAGAGGCAGAGACGCGATCAGAGGCAGGCTGCCCCCTCCCCGGCGGGACGAGTAGTGCCCCTGGGACTTGCCCGCCCACCCAAGGAGACCTTCCTCTAGTCCCTGCGAACCTCCGGTGTCTCCCCAGCGGGGGCAGGCCTGGCACCGAAGTCACCGGCCGAGGAGACGCCACCGGACAGCCTGGCACTCCTTCCGGGAACTGGGTCCAACTCTCACGAGAGAAAGGCAGGCGGGCTGGAGGGTGTGCGGGGTCCCAGTGGGGAGGACGGCGTGGGTGGTGGCAGCGTGGGAGACCGACTCCCAGGAAAGGGTGGAGGGGTCCATGGGCAGGGAGAAGGGGCGCCCAAGGCCCTAGAGCTGCGCTCACATTCCGGTCCCCACCCTCTCCAGCCCACCTCTCAGTTTGGCACCAGGTCGCATGCCTTCCCAGTTTGGCACCAGGGCGCATGCCTTCCCTGCCAGCGCCTCGCACAATGACAATGGAACACATTCCCGGGCGCTTTCTTGACACCAGTCCCCTTTCGCCCACTTGGAGCCTAGACTCAGGCTGGTACCCTGGTGCGATGTTGCCACATTTGCACACAAAGGCAAACCTTCGCGATGGCACGCTCAGAGCCCCACACGCGTACACAGTCCCAGGCCCACGCTCGCACGCACGCCTACCCATGCACCTACCCCCGTGCACGGGGCACATCTGGCCACAGTGCACTCCGCCCCCGACTTCTCTAGCCTGCTCCCCAGCTCAGTCGATCCGGCTGCGCCAGGGCGAGGCTGCTCTGTCTAAAATAACCGAACAAAGAGGTAAGGGAAGGCAGGGGGAAGCCAGTGCGGTGCTCGCGTGTGCGTGTGGATTGTGTGGGGAGCCCACTTTCAGCCCCCCAATCCCTCTCCCTCCTACCGGGCACAGGGTCCAAACCATCGAAGAGAAAACGTCTCCAAGGCAAAGAAAGCCGCCTTTCCGTACCCGTGATTTCCCTGCTCCCGGAACCCCAAACTCCTTTAAAGTCTCCTGGTCCCCATGGGTACTGCGGAGGCGGTGGTGGCAAGTGGTCCTGGGCGGCGCGTGGGGCTGCGGCGGCTCCGCTCTGCCCCGCGCGGAACGGCGCTGTGGGGCGCCCGGCTCGGAGCCCCTCCGCCTGCGGGTCCGCCGGGCTGGGGCGCCCGCTCCACCGGCACAGTCCCGCCCGGATTCTGGTTTCCCACCGCCGAGGCGGCGGCTCTAAGTAGCCGGAGCCCGGGGTTCCAGGGCCCGCCCCGGGACGCGCTCATTGGTTGGGGCAGGTGCCCAAGGTCTGCCAATCTCCGCGGGAGGGGGAGGGGAGTGGGGGGCGGGTCTCCAGCGCGCGCTCCGCCCCTCCCCGCCCCGTCCCCCCCGCGCACCCGGGCGCGCGCCACTCGGGGAGCGGGGGGCTGGCGGGCGTGAGCGCTGCGGGAGCGCGCGAGGGACGCGGCGCTTCAACGGGTGCCTCTGCGCGCAGCCATCCGCGCCCCCAGCTCCAGCAACCCACTGTGCCCGAGAGCACGGTCCGCCCGCGGTGTGTGTTCAGGGAGTGAGGGCTCCAGCAAGGAAGCTGAGTCTGGGGGTGGGGAAGGTACCCCGGTGCACTCCACGCATGAGGGCAGCCAGTGGCCGGAACCGCGTTGTCCGAGGCAGGCACAGGGGGCCCTGCTGGGGCACCGGGAGCCTGGGTTCCTGAAGGCCCCGGGGCTGGTCCTGGTTCCCCACACCTGTCCCTGGCAGGTGCATTCGCCTTTGAAATCGCACCTCTGACGGTAGGCTCCTCTCCGGGCATGGCACTGGGTCAAAAGGAGCTCTGTGTGAAATGCCACGGAGAAGTCTGAGCCCTGGCCAGCCCCTCTCCTGTCTACGAAAAGGGTGCATCCCCAATGCCGGGAGTAGGACGTCATAGTGTTTCTTCAGCCCAGCACCATCTTTGCTAAAGAAGTTTTGTTAGCTTTTGTGCGAGGACAGTGTCCAGCAGTCATTAATGATTGCATTTCTGGATGGAGAGTTCATGAATGAATGTGTTCTGGGTGGTACTGGATGCCGAAAGGTAACTTTCATACAGATGAAATACTAGATCGACAGTTTATAAAAGCTTGTCAAGTTCAGCCTTAAAGAGTTCTTAGGCATCTGGTTGCCCTTTCAAGACGACTGGCTGCAGCGGCTTTGCTGTGAATGCACCCTCTTTCCCCAGAGAGAGCAGGGCTTCCTCTCTGTGCCCCTCCGAGGCTGGTGCGATCTCTTGGTCTCTTAGCCTGTCGTGCAAACCTGTGTTGACTTTCTTCCTCTTCACAAAGTGAACGCCTTCTGGATCGGCTTGTGCTCTACACAACTTGGCATCCTGGGCCCCTTTCTCGGTGCCAGGGACAACAGGCTCCAGCAGCAAAAATAAAAATGGGAATAGCCCACGTGGGTTGACCATGGGCCGGTGGCTAGGCACCGTGCTCAGAGGGTTAAGCAAAGGATTTAATCTTCACGCCTCTGGAGGGGATTCACTTTTGAGAATGTAAGTTGCCATCCTTGGAACTGAACACAAGTGGTGATGATCTTTAAAAAAATTTATCTCTATCTCTATCTCTATATTTGCTGTAAATAATAAACAGCTTATTTTGGCCCTCAAGTCAAGAGAGTTGAACAGATGGCTTCAAAGATCAAGAAGTCCATTATGTATCTGGCTGTGACCTGGACTTCCGGGGTCTTGGGACGGAGGATCTGAGAGCTCATTGCTGCTGTCTGAAAGGAACTCATTGAAACCAGCTCAGAGTTTATTGTGGAATAGCTTTAAAAACCCCTCTGTCCACATTCAGATGCAATCTGTACACAAACATTTACAATGCATCTGCTTGGAAGGCTGTGTTCTGTCCTACCTGTGCTATCTCACTCTGCTCCTGGCGACAGAACAGGCTGTTCTCAGCATTCTTAGGGATAATCAACACACACTATTTCCAGGGCTTCCAAACACAGCGCCAAAAGGTCCAAACATCAACATGCAACTTTCCGCATCTCCTTTCCATCCCTCCCCCGCCTGCCCGGATAAAAGGCTTCCTGCCTGAGCAATCACCAGGGAGAGTAAGTGCCCTGACATCCCGCCCTGCTTTGAAGTATAAGGCAGGGAACACCTTGACTCTGAGACACTGGAAAGAGGAGCTAAAAGTAAACTAAGGAAAATGCACCTGCTTTTTGTAGCCTTTTGGCAGTCATGACAAAGAAGGAAGAAATAGGCCGATCAGCTGAAGGTTGGTGATAAGCCAAACTTTTCTTTTCATCACAACAGTGTTTGCTAATTGTTTCATTTGTCTGTTATTTCTCACCCCCTCCTGCCTGCTTTTGCACTGGAAAAAAAAAAAAGAAAACAAAACAAAAACACAGTATCAACAAAAGCAGAATATATTCATCAAAAGCAAACTCTGGAAGCCAGCTGGTTATAATTCTATTTTAACGTTTTGGATTTGGGTGAGCAGGTGACTGAGTCTGGCCAATGGAATGTGGGTGGAAGTTTGGTAAGTGGGTGCCAGGCTGGGCCCCTGAAACCATTAACAGGGTTTTCAGTGGACACTCCATGTGATGAATTTCCATGCACTCTCATTTCTCACTTGGCCGTGTGCGGGCATGCATGGTAGAGCTCCCAGACTCTAAAAGACCAGGAGCCCCTGGATGGAAGGAGACACGGGTCCCCAAATGACTGTGCAGAGCAGAAGTTGTCCCCTCTCCAACAATCTGCATTGGACTGTGATGTGAGGGAGAAATAAATTCAGTTGGGTTAAGCCACCAAGAAAATGTTGTGGCTATTTGTTCCAGCGGTTAGCCTATCCTTTATTTTAGAACTAACTCAGAGCACACGGTATCCCATATCCCTCCCTTTTTCTCCTGGTGTCTGTTCTCACCCGGTAGGGTTGACTTCCCATGGATGCACAGTTGTTGACCTGCTCCTTGTGATACGTTCTTCTTTCTCTCCCCTTCCAGTCTGCTGCACCTCCTGGCTTCCCTTCAGCTCCTCTGGCCCGTCCTCTTAGCATGTTTTGTGGGCTCACTGCAGTCAACGTGTCCCTACCATGTTGGCTTTCTTCGGATTCTGTTTCCACGTTCTCTTCCCAGTGGATTGTCACGGTGAGATCTTGTCTGCTTCTTCGTCTTTCATCACAGTTCCGTTTGACAGCTCTCTGACGGAGATCTCCAGGCCCCGTTTCCTCCTGAAGTACAAACGCAAACCCAGCCGCCTGGAAGACGTGTCTTGGGGCTGTCCACAGAGACCGACAGGGCTGGCTGTCCCGGCGGAACTCTGCTTGTATCTGGAAATGTGCTTCCTTTTGGGCCTTTCCTTTCGTGGACAGGCCCTGTCACCCTCCTGGTTTAGTGAGCCAATGCCTGGTACTCTGGGTCACTTTTCCCTTGTCCCCAGGCCCAATATCACTGTGCCCAACGCCTGTTGTCTGTCCCTTATGAATATCTTTCTCATCTGTCTATTTTAGTCCATTCCTACTGTGGCACCTTCGTCCCAGTCACCAGGAACTCCCATGGAAATTGCTGCAGCAGCCCCCTCATTGTGACCCCTGACCCCAATGTTGTTCCTACAGCCATCTCCCACTGTTACCAGAGGGATTTCTGAAATGTACATTCTAGCCTGGACAGTGTGGCTCAGTGGTTACGTGTTAACCCATGAACCAAGCGGTCACTGATTCGATTCCTGGTTAGGGTACATGCCCAGGTTTCCAGCTCAATCCCCAATAGGGGGTATGCAGGAGGCAGCCAATCTATGTTTCTCTCTCATCATTGATGTTTCTATCTTTCTGTCTCCCTTCCTCTCTCCCTAAAATCAATAAAAACATATTAAAAACTAAAATGCACATTCTGGGGGTGCCTTGCTGCCTGACTCTCTATACCCTCCTCAATCACTCTCATGGACATGGGGAAAACATTTGAAGTCCACGTGCTACATCAAGACCAAGTCCTTGTTTTTCTGCTTCACCTCATCTTGGGCTACTCAGGGGGTCTTGCTTCTTGCTTCTGCCTTACTGATTACGCTCAATTGTTTGTTTTGACCCATTTCCCTGCTCCTATGATACCAATGCTCTTTCTTCTTTAAATATATTTTTATTGATTTCAGAGAGGAAAGGAGAAGGAGAGAGAGAGAAACATCAATGATGAGAGACAATCAGTGATTGGCTGCCTCCTGCACGCCCCCTACTGGTAATCGAGCCTGCAACCAGGGCATTTTCTCTGACTGGGAGTTGAACTGTGACCTCCTGGTTCATAGGTCGATGCTCAACCACTGAGCCAATGCAGGCCGTGCCCCCATGCTCTTTCTTGTGTTATATCTCTGTTCCCTCTGCTAGGATTCTTTCCTGCAATGCTCCCCTGGCAGATTTCATGCAGGTTTCTTTTCCTCATGGCAGCCCCCTTCACCCCCCGGCTGCGGTAGGTGCCTTGCCCAGAGCTCCCACCGCATCTGTTCTTTCAGATTGTGTTGGCGTGGCCGAGTTCCGTGTCAATATCCACTAAAGACGGTGAGCTCTTTAGGAGGAGGGACTGCGATGCTCCCGCCGTTATCCCCAGCACTGGGCTCTTTCCAGGCCCCCGGGCGGAACTTTAATACGTAGGCACTGAATACCCTCCAACGGATAGCAACAGCTCTTGGGAATGGGAGGAATTCTCTCTCTTTCTCCTTTTCTCTCTTTCTTTCCTCTACTCATCCTTCCCCTCCCACTGAAATTCCCCTAGGCCTCTACCAGAGGGCAGGGCATCTATGGTACACTTGTAATAATAGGGGCAGAGACACTTAAGAATTTAGTAAAAAAGGAAAAGTGCTTATTGGATAAACGACAGAGTCAAGTACTCGCTTTGGTTTGCATTTCACTTGTTCTTTGAGGCGTTCCCTTTGGTGCTGGGGTGTGTTTTTTTTAAACGACCGGTGCTGATTCATTTTGTTTTCCTGCCCAGGCCTATGTTTATTGCAATGAGGTATTTATTTATTTTCCAGTTGTCAAACGTTTAGATCTAACTACTGACATAGCACACAGTTAATGAAGTATGGTTTCTATTTAAAAACACGTACTTAACATACCACTAACATACTCCGCCTGTTTCTAAATGACCAAGGGTGAGGAGCTTAGGGTATGGGTGTTCTCATGCTCCCATTCCATCATCCCTCTTGCTTTAATGTTGTCCTAATTGCTATCTGTGTGTTGGCCTTTGATCCTGATACCCAAGCTTGCCCTCTTCTCATAGGGCAGCTTTCATGTGTGGGTTCTGTTTCCGAGGGCCTGGATTCAGATCCTGGCTCCACCATCGCCAGCGCATGGCCTTGGGCAAAATGCCTGGTTCATTCATCTATAAGAGTGTTCTTCTTTAAGGGATTTTGACGAGTATTAAGTGAGATACTATATTAACAGCACCTTGCACAACATCTGGTCCAGAAGAAGGTCTTCATAACTATTATGTAGGATTACAGATTTCTGTCCTACTGGGTCCATGGCATTTTCCTATTCCTCCTTTGTAATATTATTTATTCTTTATTATTATTATTTTTATTATTTATTATTCCATTGGAGCACATAGTGGTAAGCCTGGAGATCAGACTCAGGATATAGCTTAGCTAATGTCCATTATGTTAACTTCACATAAGCTCACAATTCACTGAGCTGATACTCTGAACCTGCCGCAGGGCTTGGGGCCTGAGGAGTCAAAGATGAAGAGGACACATTCCCTGTTCTCGGTGGGGCTCACGTTGTACGTGGAGTGTTGACCAGGATACAGTCCTCTGCAAACACATAGAAGCAATAAGTGAACATGTAAAAGGGAGCACAGAGCAGGAAATTCTTAGCTACAGGAGGACTCGGGAGGCGGTCTCACAGAGAGGCTTTGCATGAATATAATGTTTCCAAACAGAAAAGAGTGGAGTCCTTTCCATTAAAAGGAGCAGTGTATAGAAAATGCTAGAGTCATGAACAATCTAATGTGTTCAGGAAACCTCACCGTGTTTGGCATGGTAGCATGGAACACAGACATACATGGCCAGGTCAGAAAGGGGCCCTCCTGTTGGAAGTGGCTTAGGAAGGCCCTCCTGCCCCATGGTGTCAGTTTATACTGAAGGGAAAAGAGGCCAGGGACGGAGATCATTGGCGAGGACGTGGCAGGGGAGCAGGCGTCTGGGTCAGCTTGCACGGCTCTGGCAGGTGCACAGAGGGCGGCTCCCGGAGCAGACGTTTGTATCTCACAGATCTGGAGGCTAAAGGTCCAAGATCAGGGTGCTGGCAGGGTCAGGCTCTGGCTTGCAGAAAACTGCCTTATTGCTGTGCAGTCATGTGGTAGGGAGGAGGAGGGAGAGTGAGGGAGAGAGAGCAAGATAAAGAAGAAGGGAGAGGAGAAGGAGACACAGAAGGAGGAGAAGGAGGAAAGGGAGGGGGAGGAGGAGAATGAGGAAGAGAAGGAAGAAGAAGAGGAGGAGGAGGAGGAGGAAAAGGGGGAGGGGAGGAGAGAACAGACAGCTTTCCAGTCTCTTCTTATGAAGGGCATTCATCCTATCATGAGGGTTCCATCTCCAAGTACTGTCACATTGGGGATTAGGATTTTAACTTACACATTTCAGGGTGACACAAACATCATTTCCTGGACCAGGTAAGTGACCTAAAGGCCTGGGACAAGGCAGAGGAATGGGGGCACAGAGGAACGTGTGGCTTTGAGCTACCCTCAAGTAGAATCAGTAGGAATTAGTGGCCATGTGGATGGTTGTGGGAAGGAGCTGAGCTGAGTGACTTCCAGCTTTCTGGATTGGACACCTGGGTCATCCCTGGGATTACCTGGACGACCTGGCTTCGCAGACCACAGCGCTGCTCAATGAAAAGGGATTTCAACTCCTTTCCCTGAGGCTCACGACTTTTCAAACTATGATCCATCGCCGCTGCTTCTGAAGAGCTTCCTCCATTGTTCACCACTGTTCAGCAGGGGCTGTCTGCGTGCTGTCCTCCGCACCCACACCACTGCTTCCTGCCTTCGAAGTTTGGATCACAGCGCTCCATCCACATGATGCGCTCTGTATTCTCCACCTAACCTCTCCTTGCAGGTGAGTCTGAGCTTACCTGCCTTAGAGAGCTTTCCCAGCCACTCAGACTGAGGCCACTCTGCCCTCCCTGCTCCATCCGACCTTCCAGTACATTTAACTGGTTTTCTGTGGCACATACAACACTATGTTCTCATCACTGTCTCTCTTCCCAGCCACACAGAGAGATTACTTAGCTCCAGCTTCTTTGTAGTTAGTGTTTTCACTCCCATGTGCCCACGTCCTCACCAGTGGGAATGTGAGCAGAAGAGCTAAGCGTGTTGGGAGCTCTCCCGCTTTGTCTCTTCTGTCTGTGCTTTTGAAGGAAGAGTTCTCAAATGGAGGAGAATGGATAAGTTGACTATAATCGGCCAAAGAGAGATAATTGGCTTTATTTTTAAATTTATCTTTATTGTTGAAAGTATTACATTGACCCCATCTAGCCCGGCATCTGTTTCAGCCCCAGGCCTTCACCACACTATTGTTTGTGTCCATAGGTTATGCGTATATACATATAAGTTCTTTGGTTAATCTCTTCTCACACTCCCCCTCCTTCTCTCTCTCTCTCACACACACACACCTTCCCTCTGAGATTCAACAGTCTGTCCCATGCTTCCATGTCTCTGGATCTATTTTGCTCATCAGTTTATTTTGTTCTTTAGATTCTACATATGAGTGAGATCATGTGATACTTATCTTTCTCTGGCTGGCTTATTTCACTTAGCATAATACTCTCCAGGTCCCTCCATGTGGTCTCAAAGGGTAAGAGATCCTTCTTTTTTACTGCTGCATAGTATTCCACAGTGCAAATGTACCACAGCTTTTTTATCCACTCATCTACTCGTGGGCACTTGGGCTGTTCCAGATCTTAGCTATTGTAAATTGCACTGCTGTGAACATAGGGGTGCATATATTCTTTCTGATTAGTGATAATTGACTTTAAATTAGACTTTTTGTGAGTGGCCAAAAACAAGAACAAGTAAAGCTTCCTATGGTAAACTACCAAGATTTGGAGATTCATTTGTTAACACAGCAAAGCATGATCTATCCTGACTAATCTGACGTTTAATACTTGGTGTCCTCTGTGGCATAGGAACAAATGAGGGATCCCTTTGTCATTTTGCATTGTGCTTTTCTTTGCTCTTAGTAAATATCTTTTGAATGAAATTGAACCTTGGTTTGATGACTTAATGAAAAAAGACTCTCAGATGGGAGATAAAGTGGTAATCCAGTATTTACAGCCTCCTCCCACTTTTGTTTGCCCCACTTAAAAAAAAGTACTTACCTCTCTTTATTTAACGCCTGTGTACCTGAAACTGTCTCCTCAGATTAGAAAATGAACCCTCTCAGCTGGTCAGAACTTCAGAATCTCTGCTAGTCATATTCCACTGAATTTCCCTTTGCATTTATGAGTAGAAGAGAGATACAGAAAATTAAACTTGTCTCATTCTGATTACTAAAGTCCTTTGGTAGAAGAAGTAAACTTGTACTTGTATTATTAATTTTTTTTTAAGGGACGTGGGAATGATGACCTGAGCCAAAGTGTAGTTAGGTGTTGCTATGCTACCAGCGAGACTGGGGCCACTTTCCCCACTTGTGTACAACACAATCCTTTATTGCGTTTCCCCTTAATATCTCTGTTTTGATGTAATGCCACCAATTTGAAATGTGTATATATTGCTTCCTGCCCTTGAGGACCTTCGTCAAAATGAGATATTTTAACTAAAATGAGACACTCACAATTTCCTCCTGCCCTGTATTTATTTTGTCATAAAACCCCATGCATCCATGAGACTGCAATTTTTCAAGTTTATGATCTCCAAAGTGATTTTAGAAATATTACCAATAATAATACATGATTGAAAAGCAAAGGAGAAAATCCGTCTGGATGACAATAGCTATTTATAAAATCCTCCAGCCATCTTCCACAGGTTGAAGTACAGGCGGAATCGCTCAGGTAATTCACAGGGCTGGTTTCAGTAGAAAATTTGAACCGTAGCATTTTCTGGTGTGTTTTTGTTTTCTTGTGTTTAAATGCAAGTTGCATGTTGAAACCGAATTCTTCTGATTTTGCAAAGTGTATGCTTATAAAGATTTGCAATATTATTATTTTTTCTTCTCCTGAGGGTTCTTTCTGGAAGGAAGGGAGGGAGGATGATGAAAAGAAGAGTTTGTTTTCCTTCCATTTGTCAACACTGTTGTCCTAAGGGCGGGGTCGGGGCGGGGGTGGGGGGAGGGCGAGGGGGCTAGACCTGGAGGGGGAATCAAGAGACTTGGGTCCTTGCTTAGCCATGGACTCTCTGGGTGGCTTTGCATCACACATGCCTTCTTCTGGGTCCTCTGTTTATCATGTGAATTAGGTAGCATCTGAGGCTCCATATGGGAGTCCACCAGGAGTACACATGAGAATCAATCAGAGATCATCTTCCAATCCCACATTCCTGGGCTCCGTTTGGGACCTATTGAATGTAGATAGTTTATAGAGCTTTTTGGGAGACTAGATTGGCATGAATCCATGAGTCAGCATCCTATGGATGCAAGCATTCCATAATGTTTTGGTGATGAATGGGAGAGGGAAGGAGGCAGGGGCCAGGACACAAAGTCTTCAGTGGGGACTTATAAATAGCCCCGAGGGGCTGATGGCTGCAGAAATGGGTCACCACCGGGCACGGGCACACCGAAGCTTAGGCCACACACTTGCTCCATCATGTTGACCAGGCTCTCCGTGTGTTTGTGTGTGTGTTTTATAGTGTCTGCTTTATAGTGTCTGTTTGGAGTGATGATGATTGTTTTTAAAATACAGTTTGGGCCTCTCCACAGATTCCCAGCAGCTCTAAAGGATGGAGTGAAACCTGTTTGCACCTCATCCAGTGAGGTGACCTGTCTTAAACGGGCCCCTAACAGAAGAATTAGAGTGGCACAGAGAGAGTGGAGCCAGATTGTGAAAACTGGTAAGCCTGCCCTTTGTCAGGAGGCGACTCCATTCCGGTCAGCCTGTATCGATAAGTACCTGTAAGTGCCATTCTGTGCAATGGCTTTAAAGTGGGCGAAGTGGAAAGGAGGGAGGGAGGGAGGCAGGAGCAGGGCACAGTTAATGTCTTTCTGGACTGGTAAGGGAGCAAAGATAGATTTGCAAACCACTGGAAGATAACAAGAAGGAGCAGAAGGACCAGAGCCAGGACAGATAGAACCCTGGGGAGCAGAGGAGGGGCCCTTGATTGTGGCCCGTCAAGCAGGGGAGCTTTCCAGAAAGGAAACTGTCTGCTGGGCCCGGACTCTCTTGTGCTGATTGTGGTAGGGTCCTGGAGCAAGATTCTAATTCTAATTATTATTGGCTCTTTTATTTTGTTTCATCTCAAAGCAGTAGGAACTCCTCCTTCCTAATGGACTAATCTAAGAAGAAGGCCTTACTTTGCTGTCCTCCCTGACAGGCTTGCATGCACCCTCTTAGAGCCAGGCTGTCTGTCTGCAGGTCTGTGTCATTTTCTCTCAGAACTGTCTGCTTCTTGAAGGGAGGGACTGGCTCTGCCTCTCCTCACGGTGTTGGGTACACAGTAAGTGCAAAATCGATGCTAGGGGAATAAATAAAATGACTCATGCATATCAGTGGGATACTAATGATTCATTGATGAGGACATTGATAACTGTACAGCATCTCATTGGGAAGGGACCAGGGGAGGTTAACTTCTGCACATGCCTCCTTAGCATCACTCTGGGCTAGATCCTAGACAGCGCTAGCTCCCCTCCACAGATGGAGACCTGAGGCACTGTTGCATGGAATGCAAATCCAAGGCTACATATTGGTAATAACCTCTCCATTTGCATACCAATTTAGAGGTCCCCACAGTGTGAGGGGAGGAACGTGGCTTATTTGTGTTTTACAGGTGAGGACCCCAGGCTCAGAGAAGGGGAGTGTCAGGTGAAAGGTTGTTGAAGGAGATGGGGGCTTAGTGAGATGATGCTACAATAAACAAGACACATCCATATCTCGGATAGGTCCTGGTAAAATGCTTGCTCTGAATTGCGTGAGAATGCATAGGTAGGAGATATTCAGTGGCAGACAGGGGGGTTGGGACAGGTGGGTGGAGTGGAAGGGACATGGACTTGGAGCTCAGGAGATTTTGGTGTTTGTCCCCACTCTCCCAGAGACTTCCATCAACTGGGGAAGGTTGTCTTGTCCTTTGTCTTGGCCTCGGTGTCTTGATCCACAAAAGGAGAGAAATAGTTCATTTGTAGTTACTTGTAGCTCAAATATGCTACTGACACACATCTATGGAAATACCATACTAGAAGACAAGGACAGCCTGAATTATCTCAGAAAAATGCCCTACTTGACTGAGTTTTATGATGCCAAACATTCCTTATAGGTAAAATTGTATTTAAATCAAATTACACCCGCCACCGCAAGTTCCTTCAGTGTTGGGGGCCTATATGATTGAAGATGATTGAGATACAGAGTTCATCGTTGGAGCTGTTTGTAATATTTGTCAGTGTCATGTGATCATGGAGTGAGGATGAAGCATGGGTCGCTGACTCCCAGGCTCTCCTCTCTCCTGTCACCAAGTCTGGTGATGGAATAGTGGGTCACCTCAGCTCCACTAGCCTGATGACCTCAGACAAATGTTCAGTGTCTTCCTTTAAAACCAGGACTAACATAACCGGCCTCGTCTCTTGCCTCTTGCCAGGGAAGTCTTATGAGGGTCACGTGAGATCACCTGTGTGAGAGCACTTTGTAAACTATAGAGTCCCGCACAAAGGCTTCAGTGAGTGTCAGCTAGTTATTAAGGCCTCTGGCCATCCATGTGGTTATGGGACAGTGACCCCCTACCCTTGCCAGGATCACTCAACTCTGGCCTCAAAGTTGGGCTTAGGGGGGAAAAAGTGAAACTCTTTCTGTTGGCTTTATCTAAATCCCTCGAGTTAGCTGGCTTACTTCCCAGAACCTCATCAAAACAGAGTATGAACCAACTGGGCTGGCCAGCCAGAACGGCAAGCGAAAACATTAGGCCTCAGCGCTGCTGGTGCTTAACAGGATGAAAGGAGTTTTACTTTTCTGTCCTTATTAGGGCCCGTGCAGTATCACAGCGTGTGACCTTGAACGACTCACTTCCCTCTCTGAGCTCGGGTTTCTTGCTCTTCCCAATTTTAGGAGTTTGAGAGGGTGATTTCTGGATTCTGTCTGTCCTGGTGACTTAAGAAGGTTTTGAAATGAAGGGTTAGTTCCCATATGGAAACGGTGTCAGGGACCCTCCAGTAATGGTGCTTTACGCTGGCAGGGAGGCGCCTGGGTAGCCTTGTGCTGAGTTGAGTGGCCTTGATTGGAACGCAGGCCCGCTGGCAGAGGCAAGCAGGAGTCCCGCTGTGCTCTCCCAGAGGTGACACCAGTTCAGAGATCTTGAATGTGAGCTCTTCAGCAGCTGTGAGTCACAGAGCTCTGGGCAAAGGTTGCAGTCAGGTCCATATGCGCTGCACAGCTCCCCTCGCCGGCCTCCGGAGGCTGCTCTGCCTCTTGTACCCCTGTGGGCACACGGCCCTGAGCTCTGTACTGCAGAGGTCCCGAAGGCGGGGATGGACAAGGCATACCTACCAGTTCGGGAGCGTGGATAGTTAGGTGAGAATGCATAGGCGCAGAAGGTGAAAAGGAAAGAAAAGCAGGAACGTTATTATCATGATAACAGCACAGTGGTTTCTGCTGGGCGAGAGGGAGGGAAGGAACCCTTCCCTCTGGTTCTGGTTCAGAAAATAGTATTTCTATTTTATTCTTTTTAGTTTTGTGAGAGAGAGGAAGGGAGAGAGAGAGAGAGAGAGAGAGAGAGAGAGAGAGAGAGAGAGAGAGAGAGAGAGAGGTTGTCTTCCATATGAGTCCCAAAAGGGGATTAAACCCACAACCTGGGTATGTATCCTGACCTGTCACTGAACCTGCAACGTTTTGGTGTATGGGACAATGCTCCAACCAGCGGAGCCACCCAGTCAGAGTTATTTCTTTTTTACTTAAATGTGGAGGTATTTATGTGGCTGATCACTTTCTGATTAGTCATTAAACGTTCACTGTTTATGCACCTCGCTGTGCCCATGTTTATCGCGGTTTTTCAAGTGTGAATGTCTCACTTAGTGCACGTGAAGCATGTAAAGCACCTGTCAACAAGTAAGCATGAGGAAGTGTTCTTATGGGGCAGTTGTCCTGAGGACTGAAGCCAGTCAGGAGCCTACCCCTCATTTCACAGTCAGACCCCATGGGCTAACGGGGTTCCTGGGAGGGAAGAGGCGCCTTCATGGGTGGCTGTGCTAGTGAAGAGTTACAATTCTATCCCGGGTCTTTCTGTCAGTGGAAAATGTGTTTCTATCGAGCCTTGTTCCTTTTCTTTCTCTCCTCCTTTCTTTCTCTCCTTACTTCTCTCTCTCTCTCTCTCTCTCTCTTCTCTTTCTCCCCTGCACTTTCTCTTTAACAGACATTATTAGGTCCTTGCCATGTGGCCAACACTACTGGGTATAAAACCAAAGATGAAATGACAAGGGATTCTGCCCTTCTGAGGGTGAAAAATATGCCATGGATAATGGACATGCAGACAGATCAGTACCTTATTGTGTTAGAAGGTCCAGCCCCCAATTTTCTTATTTGTAGGCCTGGAGGTGTGTTTTGGAGGCGCTTGGGAACATCCCGGGAAATGGTAGTAGTTGTCACTGTTATAAAAGAGTGTTATCAGCAGGTCCTAGCTGGCAAGTCTTTGGGGCTGGGGGTTTCTAAGCTGGCTTCTGAAGGGCAGGTGTGAGGGTAATTGACACAGCGGAGTGGGGAGGACATTTCAAATCCAGTTTTTGCAATTTAAGCAGAGTGAATCCTTCCCCACCCCCACCCCCTAGAAATACAAAGGGAAGGGCCAGTGGCTTAGGCTGACCTGCAAAGGCAATCTTACCGTGTGTGGGCAAAGGTATGCTTGCCTGCTCAGTACACCATGACTCCTTTAAACCATGAGCATTGTTGCTTTATGGAGGACCTCCTGGAATGTCACACAAGCCAACTTCCTTGTTGTTAGAATAAAAAAAGTAATGCTACTTCAGCCTAACCCAAAACACTGAAATATGCTATGTAGCTTTAGTAATTGGTTGTGGATTTCTATCTTTTGTGGGGTAGCATTTTGTTTTAACATAATTTTCTCTTTTTTTAAAAAAACATACTTTATTGATTTTTTACAGAGAGGAAGGGAGAGGGAGAGAGAGTTAGAAACATTGCTGAGAGAGAAACATCAATCAGCTGCCTCCTGCACACCCCCTACTGGGGATGTGCCCGCAACCAAGGTACATGCCTTTGACCGGAATCCAGCCTAGGACCCTTGAGTTCGCAGGCCAACGCTCTATCCACTGAGCCAAACCGGTTAGGGCCATAATTCTATCTCTAAATGTTTTTTTTTTTATTTTGCTCCAGCTTTAAAACACAATGATAATATAGGAGATGATTTCTCTAAAGTTCGTATTTATTTGAGTCAACATGCTAACTAAATCATGGGAGTTACTTAAAACCTTAGGTTTGTCTGCTAACTCTTCATTCCAGAAAATTCCATTAATGTGTCTGGATGCACAGCCAGACCTAGACGAGGTTCCCGGGAGCTCAGTGGCAAGCAAGCTATGGTGGCAGAGCATCCCTATCCAGGGGCAGGCAAGGTGACCTTCCTCACTCTTTGCAAAGTCCACAAATGGCTGTCTCCTAGATCTGCCTGCTCTCTGTGCTACTCTTGTTCTGCTTCCTGCTCCGGCTCCCTACCTGCCCCTCTCCAAGTCACGAATTGCCCCCTGCTGGACCTACTGTCCAGATCCCGTCCCTTCAGTTGCTGAACCCCATCGATGTATTTCTTCTGGCAGGACCCTGGCTTCTTCCCAACTTCTTTCCCCCAATTCCTTCCTAAATAATCTACATGGACCTCCGATTGGCGAGTCCCTGTTCTGAGCAGTAGGTTCTTCCTGTGTTTAGCTCTGGTCCTCCTCTCCACAGAGCAGGATTCAAATGCCAGCGCATCTGTAGGTCACCATAAAAATAGCCACATTTGACCTCTCCTGTTGGTGACTCCAATTTTAAAGGAATAATTGCTGACAAAGTGCCTCTCAGCCATTGCTAGAAATGTGTGTTCTTGTTGGTTCTTCCCCCAGGAAATTGCAGGAATGGCATGCGGGAGAGAAGAGGGTCAACACATGACCGCTAATGTGATTAATTAAAAGGCTTAGAATAAAGGACGGTAGGTATTTAGTGGTACCTTGGGGGAGGGGGGATTAACCCTGGTTAAACACATGGGTGGAGGGGGCAGATTAATGAATGACTCAGCGGCTGTAAAAGGGTGGGGGGGGGTTGGAGCATTTTTCAGTGGAGCAATTAATAAACATCTCTTCCGCCACATTACATGTGAGGGAACACACTTTAATCCTTTAAATGCTTTCACCCTCTGTAATTAGGTAATTAGTTTAGGAAGCAACGTAACAAATGCACAAGGAGAAAGAAAAACAAACGTAGATGAATACATAAGAGCCTTTCATTTTATATCAAATCAGTATTTTCTTATTTTCTTTCTTTGTTTGGTTAATCTCATTGGAGGATCCCCGCCCCCCCCCTTCATTTATTTTTAGAAAGAGTGGAAGGGAGGGAGGGAGGGAGGGAGGGAGGGAGGGAGGGAGGGAAAGAGAAACATCTATTGGGTCTGGGGATCGAACCTGCAACCCAGGTATGTGCCCTTGACTAGGAATCAAACCCACAACATTTAGAGTCTGGGGCCGGCACTCCAGCTACTGAGAAACCCTGGCCAGGGCTCTTATTTTAGTTTCAAAATTACATTCATTGGGGTGACATTGGTTAATAAGATCATAGAGGTTTCAAGTGCACATTTCTATGATCTGCATGTTCCATTGTGTGGGGTAGTAAAAGATAAAGGGGCCCAAATGTATGGTGATGGAGGATGATTCAAATCATTACTTCCTGTTTCTTTTCTTGTTGAAGTGTCACAGTCTTCCCAAGAGTCTCATTGCCTTTTCCACAAGGGTGGGGGCTGGTTTGTGCCCCTAAAGAAAAGCACGGCAGATAGTACAGAACTAGGAGCCTCCTGCACCCCATTAAGTGCTTTTTAGTATAAGCCAGATAAAGTGTGACGCCTCACCTGACCTTTGCCAGGTAATGTACTAAGTGCTTTATGGATATTATTTCATTGAATCCTCATAACAACCCTCTTCAGTAGATACTACGAGGTAGATGCCATTATACCCATTTTACAGATAAAGTAACTGAGGCCCAGGAAACTTACATTGCTTGAGGATATATATTCCTCATGAACAGTGCACTTAAGATTTAACCCCGTACTCAGGAGACTGTTATCTTAATCCAGATTTGTGATTCTGTGGCCAACTTTATATGTTCCACAGGGTTTCCTGGAAGTTAAAAAATTAGTGAATGGACCCGATTAAACAAGAGTCCTCACCAATATAGAACTAGATGTTTTGAAGAGCATTTACAAAGATCTTTCCTACTTTGAGAGTGCTTAAAAGACCAGCTTCCATCAGCCTGGCTGGGTATTCCCCTATGCTCTTCATGTAGCGGAAAACATTGAGTCATGGAGAACTGACCTTGTAGTGCTGGGCCCTGACACTGAGCCTGGGCAGGTCCCTGAGGGGACCATGGTGTGTCGGGGCTGCAAGCTTGGAAGCTGTAGCTTTGGGAGGTAAGAGTAGAATGGGGAGAAAAAGCGCATCCATCCAGAATGTCCCTGTTAAATGGTTTGGAGTTGGCCCACTCCCCATTCTCTACCTGCCCCTTTGCTGTCAGCAGGTTCACCCCACCTATCCCCAAGGAGCACAATGGAACTTTCTTCTCGATGAAATGTCTTCATCTTCTTCTTCTTCTCATCCTCCACTTATCTCTCTGCTATTCCATCTCTTGGATACCAATCTTTTATTTTCCTATTTTGTTCCCATTTCCAACCTGTGTTTGATTTCTCTATTTTGACTCTTCATCCTCTTTTTGGACAGAGGTTTTATTTTTTATTCTGTCTTCATTTCTTTCTTCCACTGGGCAAACATTTAGTGGCATTTATGCTAAGCCTTGGCTGCACAGACATGAAGGAGACAGAACGCCCCGCCCACCCACTTTCAAATCGCTCACAGTCCATTAAGAGAGAAAGACACAGGGCAGGAGGTGCTATGTGCAGTTGTTATGAAAAATGAACGCACAGTTTCTGACGAGACCCCGAAAGACATGCTTTCCTGAGGAACAGAGCATCGGGTGGACGTGGAAGGCGAGTGAGAAGAAGTGACACAGCCTAAGCCTAGAAGGGTGGGTTGGTGCCCAGCCCTCTGTATGTTCCTGCTTCTGTCACCTCAGACAACAATTGGCCTAATCAATTAGTCAACCCGTTGGCATTGTCAGCCTCTGGCTCTCCTGGATCGGCCAGTGCCCCCTGGGAAAAGCGGTGGCTACCCCAGGGCAGGGTCCCCTCCCCAGGTCTCTTCCATGGCCTCCAGGGCTCTCGCCCAGTGGGTTTTGTTTACTACTCTGTGACGCTTCAGGAAACCCCACTCTTTAGTCTCCTGCCCTGAGTGCCTTGGGTGTATCTTTTGATAGTGACACCCATCTCTTTGAAGTGGGGCAAATACCTGATTTTGTCACTGCAGTCCTTTGTCCCCAATATACTTCTCAATTGCAGAACCAAACTGACTCTTGAAAAATTCCCTATCAGTGAGTATGATGCTTCCCTCTCCACAGCCTTCTTCATTTTCTAGAGCTTCTTAAACTTAGCAAAATGACAGCAGTGCAGCCCTCATGCAGAAAATCTCATCAGTCTCTGTTATTCTGCTACATATGGCAGGATTCACTTCAGGAACCCACAGAGGCTGTTCTAACCAGGAGTCACAATTGAACAAAGCTCCATTCATCCAAAGCTAATCCAAAGTTGATTTAGACTTTAAGGTTAAATTGATGCAGAGATTCACTGGTTAGATGAAGCCAACATTGAATAATAGATATTTTAATGCTTAAGAACTATAGTTTATTTTGGACATCATATTGTACTTTATCTCTACTTTTTCTCTGGACAATTTTAAGTGGCTTTTGAACATCAGAAATAAAAATTTGATCTCTCTCACCCTTGATCAACAGATCCACAGATGTTCATTGATTAAGGAGATTGCTGGGAGTTTCCTTGCCTTGTCCAGGATGTGGGGCAGGCTAGGTAATCAATGAAGCTTCTCCAGGAGGTATTAGGGTCCTGAGCTGCCTTTATCAACAAGCCCCAGCCACCATGCAATGGACTGAGTTGTAAGGTTTGGATTCTAGCCAGGCTCTACTACCAACCAATTAAACTACTGTCCAGAATCACATTTCTTCTCTGGACCCAACTTCATTCTATCTATAAAAATGAGGTAGGATTTAAGGGGAGAGGTAGGACCCTCAGTGGGTCTCAAGGCGGAACAGAGAGGGAACAATGCCACTCTCCTAGGAGCTATGGGGGATTATGATGATGTTTCTGGCTTCCACAATGACTAAAGGCAATGAGAGACCAGGTACGTTTTGTTAAACTTTTCACACACTAAAGAATTTTACTAACCAAAATGCTCATGAGTCCTTTTCCTTCAGAGAAATACCAGCAAATGAGCTCTAATTTTTTTTTTTTTCTGGCACTGGTTGTCTTAAACAGACCACACTGAAGCTTATTTTGCCTTTTCCTAGAAGTTCACAAAATCCCCTTGTCCCCATTCCAGAGAGAATTCTCAAATTCAGAGTGCCAATCTATGAATTTCCTGTCTTTCCTTTTCCAGACTTCTCTGAAATTATGTCAGGATTCCTCAGGCTGTTATCTATAATTCCATGGTGATCAAATATATAAAACTAGAGGTCTGGTGTATGAATTCATGCACCAGTGAGGTCCCTTGGCCTGGCCTGTGGGATCGGGCCGAAACCAGCTCTCCAACATCCCCAAGGGGTCCTGGATTGCAAGAGGGTGCAGGCCAGGCCAAGGACGTGGGAGGTTGGCTAGCCAGGGAGGGACCATGGCAGGTTGGCTAGCCAGGGAGGGACCATGGGAGGGCTTCAGGGCGTGTCCGGCCTGTCTTGCTCAGTCCCGATGGGCTGGACCCCAGCAGCAAGCTAACCTACCATTGGAACATCTGCCCCCTGGTGGTCAGTGCACATCATAGCAACTGGTTGTCTGGTCGACTGCCCCCTGGTGGTCAGTGCACATCATAGTGAGTGGTTGAGAGGCCTTAGCATATCATCAGCATATTACGCTTGTTTGGTTGGACGGATGACTGGACACTTAGCATATTAGGCTTTTATTATATAGGATTACGCTTGATTGGTTGAACGGATGACCGGACACTTAGCATATTAGGCTTTTATTATATAGGATAGCTTCACTCTCTCTCTGTCATTGCTGTTTTCAGCATCAGGTGAACTGACTCTAGGTTCCTTTTCCTTTTCCTTTTATTCTTTTTTCAAATGGAAAGATCATGGGAAGCATTTCCCTTCTGAATCAGAGGGCTCTTCACTGAGCTAAAATGCCCTTTATTTTCATAGTTCTTTTCAATGCTTCTTTGTTCCATGAAGCCTTCTGTTGACAGTCTGCCCAAGGGGCTTAATATGAGACTTGAGGAGGATGGATGAGAGATTGAAGGTCGGGGAACAAGTCAGCAAGCCTGGCATTCTTGCTGTTTCCTCTTCCTTAACCCCTCATCCTTTATTGTTCCTCTGAGAGTGAAAATCCCTTCTCAGTAGCTTTCAAACATACAAATGTTAATATCACTGTCCTATTTGCTCATCGACTTTTGGCATGAATTAAACAATAGGTGTTATACAAGAAGAACATTTTGACCATAAAAAATTCAGATGTTAAGATCCTAAAGCATTTCACCTGTACTCCCCCTGGCTCTCCCTCCTCTTCTGCCTCACCCACTCTCTCCATCTTCTCTTCCTGCCCCCACTTCCCTCTTCCCTTTCCCTTCACTATCTCTGCTGACCCGTCATAGTCTTTTCATCCAGGTGGACCAAGTTTTCTGAGTCCTTACTTTTGCAAACTGCACTGTGCTAATTCTGGGATGAAGAAGAGAAATGGTCTAGATGTCACTCTCAAAAATCTCCTTTTTTGGAGAGAAGATGCACATGTAATAGCTGGTTCTAGCTGACTGTGGCTTATGTAATAATGGGATTCTCTCCAACGTATAGAGAATAGCAGGGAGCAGTTGGCCTTGCTGGGGAACTTGGGAAGGGCCCTGTTCACTGGGTGTCACTGGGAGATGTCTGAGCAAGTGACTCAGCAGTTCCCGGGCAGTCAGGGTAGGAGGGTGGTTCCAGTAGAGAGGGCAGAATACGGAAAGTCACTGAGGCGTGAGAGACCAAGGCACATGCAGGAGCAATTCAATCATCCATGTCAGTAATAGACAATACGGAGAGAGGAAAGCTCAGGTCAGTCATGAGGACCCGGCATCTCTACTGCCCTTTGGACAGTGGCTTTTTAACATTTTCAGCTTTGAAGATCCTTGACATTTTGTATGGAAGCTCACAATGTACTTGGTGCTTGTGTAGCTGACACAGGCAAGGGAACTTCTACTAGCTTCCTCCTTATTGGAAAACCACCGGAGCAGAATGTGGTCATACTTGTGTTTTTTAGTGGGCTCTCAACAACTTCCTGTTAGAGGAAGGAAGCTTCCCCCAATGGAGAAAATGGAAGGGGTGGGTGAAAGAATTCACTTTCTCAGATGCTATTCTAGGTGAAGGCCTGGACCTGTCTTTGTATTCAGGAACTCAGGGAAGCAGCCTTCCAGAAAAAGAAGTGCTGGCAACATTAGCTCACTCTGCTAACATGCTGGAAAGCATTAAAACAAAAACAAAAGAGAAAATGTTTAGGATTAAAATTATACTTCTTTGTGTTTTCTAGGCTTTTGAGGCCTTTTAGTGACAGACAAGTTCATTTTTTTTTTTTTAATGTGGGAGCAGGATTATCTTCGATTACCAAGTGCTCTCTGCTTACAGGAAAGCTGTAATAAATAATAGACCACTGCTTAGTCCACAGAGGTAAGTGCGTTCTTGGGAAATCAAAGATGGGGAAGGTTTGGGTGAAAGGAAATTTCTTACAAATGTAAAAATTGGGCTGATTTCCATCTCCCTGGGTAGCCCTGCCTCTAAACTGGAACTTGCAAGCATCAGCGAGAAAAAGCTTGGGTTACTTTTATTGACATCCCTCCTTGGCATACCTCATGGGTATCTCCCATCAACCCCCACCTGATGTGAGGGAGTCTGAAATCCTGAGCTCTGCCCAAGGCAATGCCACAGACCAACACAGGATATTCTGACCTGGCGGGTCAGCCTTCTCACCCACATGTTGGCTCTTTTCTGCCATGTAGACAGGCAGGCCAAGCTGAGACTGTGGTATGTTTTAAGCCTGTTTTGTTTTTAAATTTCCTTTTTTCACAGAGTAATACATCTTCATTATTGATAAGTTTTAAAAATACTTATATGCATAAAGAAGAAACTAAAAGCTGCTGGTAATACCTTATTTCCACAAATCACAATTGTGAACATTTTGGAGTCAATCCTTAGATCCTTCTGATTTTTTTCTCACAGGCACATCTTACAATATTTATTTAAGAAATGAAATCATGTTACACAGATTGTTTCATAACCCAATTTTCTCATTTTACATACATCAAAACCAAAAATAATTTTAACATCAATAAATATAATTCGTTCTGCAACATAGTTTTATGTGGCACCTGATATTTCAATATAAGGATAAGTTCCAATTTATTTAAGCAGACTCTTATTTTTGGACATTTGGTTTCCCATCTTGCCCTATAATAAACAGTTCTAAGAAATATCCTAGCCCTAGCAGGTTTGGCTCAGTGGATAGAGTCGGCCTGCGAACTGGAAGGTCCCAGGTTCGATTCTGGTCAAGGGCACATGCCCGGGTTGTGGGCTCTATCCCCAGTGGGGGACTTGCAGAAGGCAGCTGATCCATGATTCTCTCTCATCACGGATGTTTCTATCCCTCTCTCCCTCTTCCTTCCTCTCTGAAATCAATAAAAATATATTTAAAAAAATAAACATTCTAACTTTGCTCTCATTGATACTCATCTCCTTAGGAAAGTCTACTCAAGTGCAATGTCTGTGTCAAGGGCTCTGTACACCATCCCCATTGTTAGTGGGCTTTGTAAAGGTGTCCTCAAGAGGGAAGGCGATTCTCATTAATACTCCAAATGTGAATATATGAGAATATTTATTTCCAATCACTACTACCAGCTCTAGTAAATAGAGTTTAATATCATTTAAAATGCCTGGGCCTCAATGCCTTCCTCCACTCATTGGGTCTAGTACAGTGGTCGGCAAACTGTGGCTCCCGAGCCACATGCGGCTTTTTGGCCCCTTGAGTGTGGCTCTTCCACAAAATACCATGGCCTGGGTGAGTCTATTTTGAAGAAGTGGCGTTAGAAGAAGTTTAAGTTTAAAAAATTTGGCTCTCAAAAGAAATTTCAATCGTTATCCTGCTGATATTTGGCTCTGTTGACTAATGAGTTTGCCAACCACTGGTCTAGTAGAATGTACTTACTCTCAAGGGGATGTGGTGAGGATTCAGAAGATGATGAGGCATCGAAGGAGGAGTGCAGTGGGTGCTCACAGTTGATTTAAGCTCATTTTGAGAACCCACCCCAGAGAAGTAGCTCATTGATGGCCTATACAGTTGCACTGTTAGAAACTGTGGAAGGATGGGCTAACTTACAGGCCAAGGTGACTCTCTGCATCCTGAGGGCTATCTCTCATCAGGTAGAGAGAGAGAGATGCCTCAAGAACTCTTCAATCAACTGGAAGTAGTGGGAACCAGGTGGGCTTGAGTAGTGCAGGGAAACCTAAGGAGTGGGTCATTTAAAGTAACCCTAATCATTGGCAAACACTTGGAAACACTAAAAGGTGTGAAGAGAAAAATGATCCCCTCTGAAGCTGTTTCCACGGCGCTGTATTTTGGCTTTGTGCCTTTGGCTTGTATGGAGTGTTGCTTTTTGTCTGGATCCAGAAGCAAAATTTGTGATGGTGACCCATGTCTGGCTTGTGCAGTCAGAATTCTGGCCCAGCTGTTTGGTCGCTAATTGAATTCCAGCTATTCTCTAAACCCGTTTCTGAGTCTGTAAGGCAAATGATGAGATATAGCAGGGTTGCAGGAGGATTAGATGAGATAGTATTAGTCACTTAGCACAGAGCTTGGGAGTTAGTGGCCATCCCTACATCGTAGCTGTTATCCATGTACATGGGCATTCTGCCCTCAGCTTACACAGAGGCTACCTGGATCTTCTGGAGGTGACTCACTGGGTCACTGAGGGAGCCAGCTGTCACCCAGCCAGATTCACCACCTTCCACAGTGTCCTCCTGAGCAGAGAACCATGGGAGAACTTTCCTCCCTGGTTCCTTGAATGGAATCATTCCTGCTTTATTTTCCTGTGATGCTCTGTCTTCATGAGTCTCCTCATCTACTGTGTCTCCATCCTGATTTGATGGTTAGAAAGTTACAGGTGAATTTGTGGTGGATCTCTCTCTAACCTGTAGGGCTTCAGGGAGTATATTCCACATCCCAGCCACCTGCTGCCGATAACTGATCATTCTTCTATGTATTTCTTACCTGCTTTTCTCAAACTTAATTTTACCTTGTATGTACATTGTATACACTTTAAATTGCTTTTAGAACAAGGCAGGGTAGAACTAAACAAATAAAAATAAAAGAGAAATTAAAACACCCAGGGTGCATCCACTCGGAGGTAAATCCTATTTACATATCGCTATAATTTCCTTCCTTCCCCCACTTCCCCTCTAATTGCTTTTATCACGATTCACCCAACCATCTGTCCATCCGCCCATCAAGCATACCTGCAGGCACCCAATGTAGATTTTCATTGAATATTATGTCAGAGACATCATCTTTCATCATAAAAAGTTCTTCATAAAACCACTTTTAATGGCTGTCTAGCTTCTAGCATATAGATAAGCCACAGTTCACTTAACTATTCTTCTGTCATTAAAATTTAGGTTTTGTTTTTCTTTGCTGCATAACATTTATCTATTTTATAATGATGATTATCACCATTCCTTATACTTTTGTCTAACGCTTTGCTGTTGTTTATTACCGAGCCCTTTCATTTACATTGTGGGCAATGCTCTTCCTCCTATTAACAGAAATGAAATGAAAGCATACAGGAATTGGTATTTGTCGGGCAGAGTTGGGAGGCAGGAGGATGGGGTTCCCTGCGCAGCCCCCTACAGTCAAGCAAGTCTGTGAAACACAGAACGGAAGTGTCTCTCCCTTTGGCAGGGTGAGAGCTTCCCGGAGAAGTGGGTGAGGAACAGAGAAGGCTACCATGACTCCCTCTTCTCTTTCTCAAGCTCCCTGCGGCACTCTCTGGCCATCCCACCGGTCCAAGAAGGGGAGAGCGTCCTGGCTGGGACCTGCTCCTATGGGCCTGGTCTTCAAAGACTTATCAAACCCTCCTCAAAGACCTGATCCTTCGCTTCCTGGTTTTCAGCAAAAGTACTGGGATCTTGACATCCCCAGATATTTTGAGGGTTTTGGGTTTGATATTTTCCCTCTCAGTTGGACAAAAACCCCAGGGCATTTCTCAATAGAGGACCTCTGGGCATTCAGCTTTTGTCTTTGGCTAAAGATCAGGAGTGATTTAAAAGTCCCCTAAGAACCCTCTGCCTGTAGTTTCCATGCCTTGTGACCAGGACTCCGGGTCTTTTATGTGCCGCTGTGGTTATGTAGCAGGTTTTATCTTGATCCACTGACTATCACGGATTCCATTGCTGTTGGAGCCAGGCTCAGACCTCCTTCAAAGCCACCGCATTCTCTGAACACATCCTCCAGTTTCGGATTTGTGTGAGCAAACATGGCTCTTGCTTGTGTTGTTTTCCAAGAAGCAGACCTGGGTCGACCCCAGACTCCAGCACCTGTCAGCAGCATCACCTTGACCACCAATTAGAACTTCAGTTTTCATAGCCATCATAAGGACAATTTTGCTTCCTGGTGATGTCATTGTGAAGACTGAGATATAGGTGATTAAGTGAGATATCATCGTGACTTGACCATCACAGTTGGTGGCTGAAGTAAGTCTCCCCAGCTTGAGGCTGGACACCCCTAGGTCACGGCCAGTGCTGGATTCCTTCGTCCCTCTGTGCTCCTGGTCCCTCTGGAAGCTTCTGAAATTCCATTCTGGGGCCAGCCAGCCTCTCTCAGCATCCCACAGTGGCCACTTCTTACTCTGTCTTACTGTGTGACAAATTGTTTGGAACCCAATAAACCCTGGGCAGCACCATTTCTGACTTATTTTATTTCTAAAGTGTGCCTTTTTAAGTCATGTTTTCATGAGGAGTGGGGCGGGGGGTTACCTTGTTTTGTTGGTAGATTGTGAAAAATAAATAAGTGGCACCTGAATCCATTTGAATAAAACAAGCCAGGACTCTCCGTTCCTTCTTCTCATCCAACCCCACCACTGCCAATTGCCAAAACGCCCTTGATCCCAAATTGCTCAATAAACCATGAACAATAAAACAGAAGCGATTTCTCTGACTAAAAATGGATCCTTTCAATGACTAATTTGAAATAGCACTCATCTACCAGAAGAGCTTCTTAGAGACCAGTCTTTGTCACCAACTAGCTGTGAGACCTGTCACAGTCATTAACCTCTGGACCCTCTTGTCCTCTCTTAGTAAACAGAGGCTGAGGCATCAATATTCTATAATCCTAAAAGGATGCTATGTCATTAACGACACAACATGAGAAAGTAGTGATTCCTTTGATCACACTTAATTTTGTTTTTACTGTATAGATAAACCTCAATATTTAGGAAGCAACAGAATTATGTTACTCTCTGTGTAGCCATTGGAAGTTAATTAGGCAGCGAGTCTTAATTACCTACATTAGTTTAGCCTGATCAAATAAAATGAAACAGTTTCTGCGCATGGCCTTCCAATCTGCCATTGACTGCAGAAACGGAGTCAAATATTCATGCACTTGGTCAGCGACTGCCGGCTGCAGGGGCTGTCATTCCTGGTAGTATTTCCATCCCAGGCTAAAGGAGTTTCCAGCTTTGAGGAGTAGCCTGAGCAGAATCTCTCTTGAAATGAAAATGAAAGAAGCTTAAGGCCCCAATTGCCTGTGCTCTGCCCACTCCCACACAGTATGTGACAGGGCAATTCTCAAAAACCTTTACTCAGGCTAGTAAATTACTCTGATACCTTGACACCCCTCTTAGCTCTTAAAATCTTGCATTTGCAGAAACCTCTACCTGAAGTCACCCTCAGAGAAGTGAAACATGGAGGAGGCAGAGCATCCTCATTAGAATAGAATGCCTCACACTGTCTGGACCCGGATGTAACATTTTCTATCTCCTTCTCGACTGACTGGAGCCAAAGGACTTCAGGGGCCGCCCCATTCTCCTCCTCCTTATCTGGGGCTACCTCTCAGAGGGGTCAAATAAATACAGGCTTTGCCCAAAGTTACGCAGCAGCTAGGGGCAAAACTCGAACTGGAATGCGGGCTCTGGAGTCCCAATCCATCCCCCACAAAGTGCTGTGCTGGGCTTGTTGGAGTGGCGTTTAACATTCAGGGGGTGGAAGGGAAAGAATTTCAAAAGATTAGCCAAAAAGAGAGAGCTTTTCCCCAACGGGCCGAAGCTCTTTGATGCAGGGGAAGCAGTGGAAATGGATCTTGGTTAGTTTCCCTGGCAGGCGGCGGGCTTGGATGTCCCCTTTGTATCTGGGAACGTGGTGAATTATTCATGCAAACAGAATCTATTTGTTCTGAGACTTTTCAGAGGGAAAAAAAGTTAATGGCAAAAGTGAGAGAAGGCGTGATCGGGCTGCACGTTGGCGGCACAGTCCTGAACGGCCACCTAAAGTTGGACACGCAAGTCCTGGCTGGAAAAGGAGCCCCCAGGAGACACTGCTGAGAGCAGATCTATGTGTGCATCGGGAACCCCCTCACCCCCCACTCTTCCTACCCACACTGCGCTAGCTAGCTCTGGCGTCCCCACCTGTGAAATTGTAAGACATTGAAGTGCTAGACCCTCCATCTCGATGAGGGGGAGTCTGTCTGAATGCACTGTGTTTCTTAAACAGGCGAAATGCAATTTGCATGCTGAAAGATGTCAGACTACTTTGGTGAGGGAGGACAGGGAAGTTCTTGAGATGGAATATCTGAAAATAGAAACTATTAACTGTGGCATCACTCAGCAGGTAACAGCACCTACATCCGGGCTCTGGCTTAAAATCTAGGCACTTGCCAGCGTCGCGTGTTATTAAGTACGCAGAGCAGGATATTTCAACAAACACCTGCTGCAGACCCCTCTGGCGCCCTTGACAAATGTGCTGTATAGACCCGGCTCCGGGGCCACGGTAGCTGACCCTCCAGGGATGTGTCTGACCATGTGCATAGCTGACCTCCTCCCTGGGGGTTCTGATACAGGGAACTGTTGTGGAGGATGGACACTCTTCAGTCTCTTTATTCAAAGCCACTTATTCCCTTTAATGCATAGAATTTAAATTAGATTGCAACAATGGTTTGAGGCCGGTGTGTGGCTGGCCTTGTTTTCCATGCCCAATAGTTTAGGCTTACTCCATAGGAAATAGGTAGCTAGTGAGACACTCTTTGGGCAAAGGGAAATACCAGATTGATTTTTAAGAAAAATATCCCGATAGCAATGGGAAGGACTGGCAGCAGTGAGAAGAGCAAGTCAAAACTCAGAATGGGTCCTCAAGGACTATTTCTCATCTTGTAATGTTGCTGCAAGACCATCCATAGGAAGGAAAACGTATGATGTCCTGTACACACGGAGGCTTCCTTTCTCTCTCCGCGAAGAGCAAATCCTGGAGGGGATCCTTTCTTTCTCTGCTTGTTCGCCCCTGTTTGTGGAGAAGTTGCTAGTGAGCTGATAGCATAATGACCTTGTTGAGTCAAGTTTGAGTGCACTCACCTGAGGGTGTGAGACCTGGACTGCTAGGTCCCGCCCCCAATTCTGATTGGGTGGGTCTGAGTCGCTGCCCAATAAGCTTGCGTTTCCTACAAGTTCCTAGGATGCTGATGCTGCACCTGCAGGGACCGCACATGGAGAACTCTCCGTGAGGCCGAAATTCTCTTTCTCTGGCAGCCTCATGAACTAGTACGTTGTTTTCTTTTTTTCTTGGAGTTTTTAAATAAAATAACCTCATGCGGCAGGCAAGGAGAGGATCGGGGCTGGGGCCGCTGCGTGGTTGGTCTGTACCTGGGGTGGGGCCGGCTCTACTCCAGGTTGGGGGTTCTGTGAGCTGTGGAGGGAGAGGCAGGCTAGGCCCCAAGACCAGATCCTGGGCTAGGAGATGGGGTCCTTCACACTTGGGCCTTTGCTTGAGGACAGGGGAGTGCTGCATCCACAGGGGCCTTCCTTCCATCCTAGGATCCAAGCAAGGACCTTCCTGGAGGCCTCGGCTGTCTGGGGGAGGGGCTGACTCTTCTGGGGTTGGGACAAGGGGCAGGGGGGCCCAGAACCTTCTCCTTGGTCCCAGCCACTGCTCCTGAACTCCCTGGCCAGCTGCTGCCCCACTGTCTTTCAGGTGGACTCAGTGGGTTCTCCTTTGCTTTTCTTATGAATTGATCTCACCTGTGCTGGCTTTGTTTGCATGCGGGGCGGCCCCCTGCTCCAGCTTTCCAACCTAAGACCACGTGGACCTGCCTGTGGCGCCAACTGCTTCGCTCCTGTGAGGGTGGAAAGAGACTAGGAAGCTCAGTTGGGCCCAGGCCCACGTAGCCAACCCCAGTCTAAGTTCACCATTCGGTACTTCTACTCACTGGATTTCTGGACAGGACAGTAAGAGGGGTGAGTACTAGGTTTTGGGCATCAAATATCTCATTATACCTTTTGTGCCATTTGGGAGGCAAATTACCTTATGGAGAAACAGTACTTGTTCCTAAGAGCTGATAAGCCAAGCTCTGGCCCAGAAGGCTGTGGGAGGTTGTGCGCAGTATTACAGTGACATTGTATTACTGGGAATTTTATTGACCAAAAGCAGCTAAATTGTACACCTGGAGTGTGAATTTGTGATATTCTGGCTGTTAGGCTTTGATCAGCTTTCCGGAATTCTGTTTTTCATTTCATTTAGGAAAAGAGGGAACTTGGAGACTCAGATTCTTTCTGCTTCGGCCCTGTGCTGTGGCCAGCCCCCCGGGTTGGGCGCGCTTCTTTCTGGCTGACCTGGCCCTGGCCGCGTTCCTGTCTCTCAGGCTGGGCACAGCCCCAGACGGAATCTGGAGGCATGTGTCCTGGGCCCGGGAGCAGAGAGGGAGGCAGGCAGGAATGCCCAGAGATCCAGCACACAGGTCAGCGCTGCGTGCGCCCGAGAGCACAGGGAAGCCACTGAGCCAGTAGGTAGAACTGTTCAAAACTTCACTTGGCCGGCCTGGAAGGAAAAACAGAGGAGCCCTCAGAGACCGGTCCCTCTGTGATAGAACACCGAGGCAGGAAAGACGTTTTGCTGCTGGGAACACAGAACAGGCTGGTCAAGGCCTGGACAATTCAAAGGATGAGGATTGATTGGGAAGCTTTGCGGAGAGCGCACGCGGTCCGGGGCATGTTGATTCTTGTTGGCCCCAGAGGTCCCCATGCTTTCGGAAGCGCATGAAGTTGCTGAAGGTCATTTGAAAATGAGACGCAGGCAGAGACCCAGAAGACGGCCCGGCCGTTAAGCGATCAGCTTCCTGAGCTTTGGGTAACTTAAGAGCAGGGGGTAGAAGCAACTGTCTTTAACGCACGGGAGGAAGCTACGCCTGGGCATCTGGGGTATGGGCAACAGAACAGAAAGCAAGGCGCTGAAGGTGGGTTGGTGAGCTGCCTGTTACAAACCTTAGAAATGTGAGGAAACCTCCTTATAAGAAAAGATCTCACTGGACGGAGTGGACACAGGTCAGTGTTGAATGCTGGAACACAATTCACAGTGGAGAGGGAATTTCGGGGGGCCAGATCCCAAGAGGCAGTGTCTAACTGTGATGGTCTAAGGCCGTGGTCGGCAAACTCATTAGTCCACAGAGCCAAATATCAACAGTACAACGATTGAAATTCCTTTTGAGAGCCAAATTTTTTCAACTTAAACTTCTTCTAACGCCACTTCTTCAACATAGACTCGCCCAGGCCGTGGTATTTTGTGGAAGAGCCACACTCAAGGGGCCAAAGAGCCGCATGTGGCTCGCGAGCCACACTTTGCCGACCACTGGTCTAAGGCTCATGAGAGGTTAGTCCCAAATGCTACTCTTGGAGAGTGGAGGCTGTAGGATAGATGGAATTTGCCCCTCTAGAAATCACAAGGTCCCAGTGAACTTCTCAGTAGAGGATCTCTCTTTACCGATTCTAGATGGGGGCCCCTGGGACAGACAGACCAGCATCCTGGCAGAACTGAAGCCCCAAACACTGCCTCCTCTTCCTCAGCCAGCACGAGGCCTCTGTGCTCTTGAGGCAGGAGGGGCCCTGTGCGCCTGTGTCAGTGCCCGGCCTTTGTGCTGGGACCTGGGCGCCCTGTCTGTGTGTGGCTACCCCTGAGCCCAGGGCGTGTCCTGGTGCTGTCTATGTTTTGTTGGCATGAATTCAGGCTGTGATCAATCTTAGGTGTCCCTCTGACTGACAGGGAAAATGGCCGTCAGGAGAAACTTGGAGCTGCTCCAGTTCAGTGTTGGAGGTGCTGAAAGCTGTAGCCATTCCAGGAGAGGGGGGCTCAGTGCAGCTTCTGACAAGGAACTCAAATGCCTTTTGTGTGACACAGGTGACTGAGGGAGACGAGGCCATGATAGTTTCTAGACTATTGTAAGAAATTACCACAAATGTTATGGCTTACAACCGTACAAATGTATTATCTCAGGGTTCTGTATGCCCTAAGTGGACATTAGTTAGTGAACTTCACCAGGCTAAAGTCAAAGTCTTGGTGGGAACGTATTTGTAAGTTCCAGGGATTAGAACATGGGCATCTTTGGGGTCCTGCAAGAGGCGGGGGGCGGGGGAGGCGGGGAGAAGGTGTCATTCTGCCTAACACAGGAGCAAGGAACTTGGACTTCAGTCCCCTAAACTTAATAAAAAAGGCAGAGTTTTAATTTCTTATTTTACTGTCTTTCTTGGGATCAACAAAGAGAGGAGATCCACATTCACATTTGAGGCATTTTATGTCACTGCGGATTGTGTATCTTGTGAGGTGATATTTGGATGTTGTGGGTGGGCCTGCCATGCAGTGAGCGAGAGAACTGGAGAAGGATGGATTTTTGGCTAAGGATGCAGCTTGCCTGTGATGCTAAGGCCGTGGTCAGCAAACTGCGGCTCGCGAGCCACATGCGGCTCTTTGGCCCCTTGAGTGTGGCTCTTCCACAAAATACCACGGCCTGGGCGAGTCTATGTTGAAGAAGTGGCGTTAGAAGAAGTTGAAGTTTAAAAAATTTGGCTCTCCAAAGAAATGTCAATCGTTGTCCTGTTGATACTTGGCTCTGTGGACTAATGAGTTTGCCGACCACTGGGCTAAGGTAACGGATGTCCTGCCTGACTCTTTCCCAGGGCCTCTGGGACAAGAGCAGAGGGCCCAGGCCATGGGAGGGCGGCTGCGGGGCTGTGCTCGGAGGCAGAAGCAGGACCCTCAGTGCCCTGGTAACCTTTCCCCCGAGTAAAGCACTGCTCCCGCTGACCGGAGTCTTCCCCTCTGAGCACAATGGGTGCGGAGACAACAAACGTGGGCCAAAGTGGGGAAGAAGCGAGAGAGGCGTCAACCTTCTCTTCCTGGGCCGGGACTCTGCTCCCTTCCCCATGAGTGGGGACCTTGCAGGGAGCGAATTCACATTCTCTCTAGTAGTTTTCTTGGGTCCCCACTAATCCAGTTGCTGAGAGTCCTGCTTCTCTCTTTCTTTGCTTGTCTTGTGGATCTGTAAAAGGGAAGTGAATTCCTTTCTGCTTCCTGTTTCGGTGTAATAAAACCACGCCCACCCACTGGCCCAGTGCAGCCTTCCAGCTCGTGGTTCTTAAGCATTTTCTATAATTAATAAAGCTGTTACATGGATCCCCATTGATTAGCAGCTCTTTGAAATTACATTCAAGGGTTAAACCCAGTTGACATGTGTGTGGGAGGGATACAGGGGTAGGATAGGACATTGGCAGCCAAACCAACACTTCGAGGAGGGAAATAGAAATCCTTAAAAAGCAGATGCATGATGATGTTCAAACACTCTCTCATCCTACCAGAGCTGCGACCTAAATGAATAGGCACAGATTGTCAACACATGTGCCCTTGCATGGCGTCTTCATCCACAAGGCTGTGATCTTCATCATTATCATCTTCATTAGAAGCAGATGGCAGCAGAGTGTTGCCTACACAGTTAGATAATGTTGAAATCATTCCTGGGAAAACTCTCATGCAGCCTAATCGATTCTTTGAGGAGCTACAGTGGGGGCCGGAGGGCAGGGGGTTTGCTTAGGAAGCAGTAGCTTCAAGAAATCAATCTATGGGCTAAAGAGACGAAGTGTTTTTAAAATTGATAAAAGAGAGCATTTGCTCCTAAAATCTCATTCATATCATTGGGGTACATTTTTGAACTCTAAGATGTTTACTTGCTAGTCCTGTTAAAAACGTGTGGTTTGTTACAGATTTGGAAAATGTGGGGAGCAAATACCCATGTAGCCTAATTCCCACTCCCTGGGGGAAATCACTGTTGGAAATTGGGATGAACGTGCTTGTATCTTATACAGCCCAGCCCGCCACGAGGGTGACTGTCCGCCACCCTCTCCCCTGACATTCCGGGGCCTTCGGAATAGTCCCAGGCTGTCCTCGTTTTGTTTTTCCCTGATACAGGCTGCTCGCACCGGGCCAAGCTTTGATTTCTGCTTTTCTTCTTTTGAAAAAGCCAGTCTCAGTGTTGTTGAGCATTTGTTACACTTTTGTTGCATCTGTTGGGCCAGGCAACCTTGAGGGCAGGAGGCACTGTTCTCTGAAGGGGGAGATTAGGGAGGAGGACCCGCCCCTGTCGATCTGCTGAGTATTTGTTATTTTCTGAACTCAGCATATTTTTCAGCTAGTTCTCCTCAGATAGCACAAGGTATTTTGAACTCAATGAACCCCTTTTTTTTCTTGTTTTGAGACAAAAAGATGAATAGGAATAGCCTATGCCTGTAATCCTTCCAGACAAAACCCTCTCTTCTCCCATCACCATTTTTGTTCCTTCACTATAGGTTAAGGGAGCAGAAAGATTTTTTGGCATATTATTTTAGGGCCCCCCATATAAAAACAAAACAGTTGCTGCAACAACCTAATTTTAAAGTACGTTCCTAAGAGAGTATTCTGAAAGGAAATAAGTTTTAAAACCTTTTTTGTCATCAGTAGCAGCAATTTTCTTTTTTAAGTTTGCTTCTGTACTAGCTGTCCAGATATTTCACTCTCTTTCTTTTTAATCACTTAAAAAAAAATCTTGACAATAAGCTGCAGCGACTACAGGCATAAAGTAGTATTTTCCTGGACAAAGAAAAAACATTTTTGTCTAGCGTTCCTTTTCCAATGCTTTTATTTGATCTTTGCAGGAACCTTGTGGTGTAGACAAGTCAGAGCTTCCTTCCATTTAGTGAGAAGGAGCCCGATTCCCATTCCTATCTTTATTTCCCTGTTGACTGGATAGATCTCCGACTCCCTAGACCCGTGGTCGGCAAACTGCAGCTCGCGAGCCACATGCGGCTCTTTGGCCCCTTGAGTGTGGCTCTTCCACAAAATACCACGGCCTGGGCGAGTCTATTTTGAAGAAGTGGCGTTAGAAGAAGTTTAAGTTGAAAACATTTGGCTCTCAAAAGAAATTTCAATCGTTGTCCTGTTGGTATTTGGCTCTGTTGACTAAGGAGTTTGCCGACCACTGCCTGAGACCACACATCAAGCTCTGAGCTCACTGGTGGCCGGTGGTGGTGGTGCCCTCAGGACCACAGAGCTAGTGAAGGGCAGGCCTGAGCCCTGAGCCAGATACCCTTTCTCCTTTGCTCTTGGCACTCAGCACTTTTGATCCAGAAGGACTAAACTTGTTTCCATTTAGGTGACTACAGAAACATCAGCGGTCCTTGACCGGAGAGCTTTGCCTGTAAAGGAATCTCTTTTTCAAGTGTGGTCTCTTCACAACCACAACAGAAGGGGTCAGTGCCCCAGCACAGAGCATGCTGGGAGGATGGGGGCAAGAAATGGACACCGTGGTGTCGTCCCAATTCTGGAGGGTCCTCAGTGGGAATGGAGTTTTGTAGAGCTCATTATTCGTTAATTCGACAAATATACATGCTGTGTGTCAGAGGCTGCTCTCGCTCAGCAGATGAAGCAGCGAAGGAAGCAGACAAATAGCCCTGCCTCCTGGAGCTCCCATTTCAACAATCGTCTTAGTATTTTATTTTTGTTACGATTCCTGTTTAAGCGCGCCTTTAGCACCATTTATCTGAATGCTTTCACTATAATTGATAATTTTGGTGGCAGAACAATCGTTACTATTTCCTGGATGCTTATAACATGCCAGGCACCGCCTAACAAGTCATACATTATCTCATGTGAGCCTCAGCACCACCCAGCTAGCAGGCCGGCGTTCTCATCTTTCACGCCACAGAATTAGTCCAGAGCAGATGCAGGATTTCAACATAGGTCTGTCTGCCTCCCGAAGCTGTGTCTCTCACCACTGTCCACATGGGCTTATCTTAAACATTGCTTACTTAGCTTGCAGGTCCAAGAAACTAGTTCAAAATGAAAATTGAAATTGCTCTTATGTGGTATCAGATAAATTCAAAATAAATTAGCTTTCAAATCTGAAGGAAAGATGTGTTTGTTTTTTAAGTCCCATCGTAAGGTGGTGCATTAGAGCTGTAAACTTTAGGGCAGACAATGATGCCTCTATTTCATCATTTTGTAGCTTATCACATATGCCTCTGTTACTGTTAAAAACTACACAGAAAACCATTGTCCACAATCATCCGAAGTCCTGTGTGGTTGTTCAAGAGAGTATGCTGAAGAGGAGGCCATATTGCGAAGGCTAAAGTTACTGCCCTTAGATTTTAATTGTTTTTGAATTTACCTTTGATGGAAAGTGCATGTTGTGACTTAGGAGGCATGTGTTCAAAAGTCTGCATGTATTGTGACAAGGGGTGGTGAGGGGCTGGCATAGCTGTGTATGAGCATCTGCACAGACCTCAACCCAGATCTTGGATCATCCGTACACGCCCTGGTGGACATTTCTCCTATAACTTTCACATGTTCACCTCTTTTCATCTGTTTTCTTCTCGTTTCCTCTTTTCCTCCCTCTCTGCCTTTCCTCTGTACATATTTATTATGTTGGCTCTGCGTAACACACCAGCAGGAACTGAAAACTGACCCAGTCAGTCCATAGGAGTCTACCCACAACTTCAGTCCAGCTTGGGACACAGCACTGGGTTCCAGGTGGTTAGAGGAAGCTCTGATCACCACAGATGTGGAAGCAAGTGGAACGCAGTGGGGGAAATAGTGAAGACGATCAGGTGGTATTAATCGCTGCTAGTTATTGAGAGATCACCATATGGCAACCATTTCTGCTCAGTGGTGTACATACATGATCTCATTCAATAATCATGGCAGCCCAATCTAAGATGTACTTGATGCTGAAAGAGGTTACATAGCCTGCTTTAGGTTGCCCTGTTCATAGGTAGTCATGATTGGAGTCCAGGTGCCCAGGTAATTTTAGTTCTTCTCCTCTGTGTGACAGTATCATGAGGATTCAGAAGTGGGAGAGGTCTAGGCAGATTGGAGAGATGGCGAGGGAGGCTTCATTTCCATCTACACTTAATTTCTACTAACATTTCAGTCCCACTTACCTCACTTGCCCAGGTATAACTGGACTGCTTTGACCAGCTACTATCTTAATCATATTGAGATGCACTAAACCAGATAGCATTACTAATTATAATTAGTTATCTAATCAGACAGTTGTAAGGATCACACTTCTCTCTATTGAGCATGTCATCACCATTCAATTTGAGCATACTTTATTAGGTTCCTTTTCATTTTGCTTGTCACAGCCATAGAACGCACAGGCATTTAGAAAAATGTATTTTGACTTGCGGTGCTAAAATGTCAATACCAGACTCTCATAGCTATGTATGTATGTTGTGATACCTCGGGTAACCACTAAATATCCTATTCAAAGTGATATATTCAAAAACACTGTGGGTCAAGAAAATGAAATTACAGATATATATTCAACCCAAAGGAAACGACAAAGCAAAAATAAACAACAGGCGAAGGGGAGAGGCCTCCGGAGGGGCTGGCATGGTAGGGGTCACCTGAGTGATCCTTTAATGTATGTTTCACATGCTCTTCACAACAAAAGTTATAAAAGCCTGGGGCGGGGGCACCTGGCCGGCGGGGCTCAGTGGTTGAGCATCGACCTATGAACCAGGAGGTCATGGTTCGATTCCCGGTCAGGGCACATGCCTGGGTTGTGGGCTCGATCCCCAGTGTGGGGCGTGCAGGAGGCAGCCAATCAATGATTCTCTCTCATCATTGATGTTTTTTTCTCTCTCTCTCTCCCTCTCCCTTCCTCTCTGAAATCAATAAATATATATATATATTTTTAAAAAGGCATGGGTGGGGTGGCTAAGTCCTGCTTTTCTATGGGTTACCCCTGGGAAAGCGCTTTCTTCCTTTCATTGAAAGCTGGGAGTCAGCCGCTTTTGGTCTGTCCTGTCTCTGTCCTTAAAATTCTCCTCTGGGCTCCGCTCTTGTTTACTGTCCCCTTATCTCAGCCCTTAAGGGAGGCGTCTTCCCCTTAAACATTCCTGGTGCCTCTCGTCGCCTCTTCAGTAGGCGCCAGCCTTTCTGCCTTCATCCTCCGCTCATCTTCTGGTCCACCTGCTGCCGTGAGTTCACCTCCCGCTCAGGCCTGGTGTCTCCATCGAGTTTTCTGGGGTCACTCAACTCCTCACATCTGCTTCCAGACATCAGGCTAATGGGCAGTATCCTTCCAAAGGCATCCGTCTTCTTCTAGGCAAATAATTCACATGTGTACTTCTGACACCTTTTGTTACTTGATCTTTTAGCAACCTTTGGCAGAGAAAACCACTTGCTTGCTTTTGAAACATTCAGATCCATTGCCTGGAACTTATATTCTTGCTTGCTTCTTCCCTTTGACCCGCTTCTCTCAGTATCTTACTCAGACTACTCTCTCTCTGCTTTTTTATTTTTAAATTCCAGGATTGTATCTTCTGGACCTCTTCCCCTTATGCAACAAATTTATTCTCTATAAACTTAAGAATAAAAGAACCTGAACCCCATTTTTTCTTCCCCAAAAGATGTTATTTTTGGATTTATCCATAAAATATTATACCGTAGTATGTACTTTTATAAATAAATGATTTAAAAGTTACCCGTGATGTTAAGCAATGTTTATAGTAAAATGGAGATAACTTAAAACGCTTTAGATGGCAAATGTATTTCAGGTAACTACTTCCTAGGAGCCTTGTAGCCACCTCGAGCTGGAGGGGAGTGTGGGGAGATGAAGGGGCATTAGCCATGATTGGCACCGTCTGAAGCACAGATGGGTAAGCTGAGGGCCGGAGGTGTTAGAGGCCTGGCGCTAGGTGGTGGCTCAGTGCTGGGGCCCCTGGTTCCCGGGCCGGGTCTGTCCCAGCTGGCTGTGCTGCCGACTTGCCTTTTTTCTCAGCCAAATCCAACAGCGGGAAGCCGAATGGCCCATTAAAATTCTACTCACTCCTTCAAAGGCATTAAAAATTAAAAATCTATCTCTTTTGTCAAGTACCTTTTCTGTTATTAATTAGCTAATCACAACAGACTCAATTGATTAATAACCCTTATTACATGCCTTTCCACCTTATTGATAAGGTCTGTCTGGGTACTGTAGTGTGTAGGAAGGAAAGTTTATTTAAAAATTATCAGAGCATTGAAAATGAAGGTAAATAAAACCAGGCGGGCCTCCACAGGAGAATTATGGGAAATCCATGAGGGGGGAAAATTACTTTCAATGGTAATTTTAAGTAGATTCACTCTCCAGCATTGAGCCGACAGAGGATCGCATCTTAAATACCAATTTCATTCTCTGACGGCAGAAGCACTGTGGAACAGCTGGAGCCTGGGAAGGGAAAATAGCCTTGAATCTGGTGAGATCCCAAAGCATCCTGTAAAAACCAACGCCTGGTATTTTTATGTGTGTCATCTGTCTTGAAAGGGAGGCAAGTAAATATTTAAAACACAAAATCCAGAATGTTCTTATTTGTTCAGGCAAAATGAAAGGTTAGTCCCTGAACTCCTGGTAGGATGTGCTTCTAAGAGGCAGGACCTCTGCAGTGGTGTTTTAGCTCTTCATAGGCCCGTTTGCCAAGAGCCTGCACGTTTGCCTCGGAGAGAGCAATGTGCGATCACTACAGCGAGAGGCAGGCTCCACAGCTGGGCTGGCAAAGGGAACTGGACCTGAGGGGCCCCAACTCTTCTAGCCTCCCCTGACTGTGCCCAGGATCACGAGAAAGCAGGCAGTGTGCAGGCTGATGACGGGAGCAGATGTTTTCTCGGCTGCCTACCATTTCCGCAGATGGTACAAGCAAGGTGCAAGGAAAACTGAACAGTGAGACGTTAGGAATAATCCCTTATGTGTCTATGATGCACTGATGTTTTACAAAACATTTCACTCGGTGCCTGAAACCCTCCCTGTGGGGAAGTGCAGGTGGGGGGTGTAGGGTTCAGAACCATCAAGGAGCTCGTCCAAGGTAGGAAACGCGTGCCAGGAGTCCAGATTCACTCTTCCTGTCGCACTCCACTTCAAAGGAAACGAACCCATCTTTAGAAAGGAAAAGCACCCTCAGTGTCTTAGGAAAGGCTTGCATCTCAACGTCAGCACTGCAAGCACATTCACGTTGCCTGCAAGGTGACTACTGCTTTCTCCTGCATCTTCTCATGACTGTGTACTCAGAGACCCCGAGTCCTGGAGTGGGGGCTTAGAGATGAGGGTGTGAAGTTCAACGATCGCTCCAAATCCAGCCCAGATCTAGCCCCCATGGTTTGGCTTCCGTTGAGTGTTCTTTCCAGCACAACTTGTTCCTTCTCAAAGCTGCTTACAGTTTCAAAGAGGATAGTCACAAGAGCCTTGTCTAAGTCTCAGAGGCCTGGAAAATTACATGATGCAAACAGATCAGTAAGTGTTTGGAAAGGTGCAAAGAACTAGATGAATACAGAGCAGTATTAGGCTCCTATTCTGGTCTTCATGGATAGATCGAGTGGACTCTCCCACACTGTCGGTGGTCACTTGCAATCCTGCTGGGGTCCAGCTGGCACCGGTGCTGTGCCCTTCCTCTTCCCCTGCTTCCGTGTGAGCAACATCATGGCATTTCTTGAGTTCTGTTCTCTAGGGAGGTTTCCTGATTGCGCTGGATGACCCTAAGCTTCTAGGGAGATCTCTTTCACTTTTGTCATTGCCAAGTGTGTCTGACCTTCTAAGCTGCCTTATATTTGCATTGCATTCATATAAAACATATCAATGAAATTCAGCATTGATGTCCCCAAGCCCTTAAGACTTCTGCCTCTTTGTCCTGTCTTGTGATTTTCCTGCGTTCCAGAGCATGTCATGACACAAGTAAAGATTTGGAGAGAGGTAAGGGGTTCACACACAGATAAGATATATTCAGTTAAAAAATGCTTTCATTTCCAAAGTTCACCTGAAGGTTATCTGAGTGGAGCAGAAAGAGTATGAGACTTGGAATGTGGGGCCTGGAGCTCCTATCTGAGTTTCACCACTTAATTACATCTCTGGTCAAGACATTGTTCTGCGCCTGCGGGATTAGGTGGTGTCTAAGGACCAGTCCAGGCTGAAGCCATTATAGGGTTGACATTATCCTGAAGTCTATGAAATTCTTGTCAGCTGTCTATTGCCTCTGCATCCATAGGAAACAGACTACACATGCACACACACATAGAGTGTTCTCCATTGTGTTTTTGGAAAAGACTGAATCAAGTTCTTAGAGCATTTTGACAGGTTTCAGGTAGAGGTTCCTAATCCTGATCCTAGAGGTTTGGGGTCGTCAGCTATGTCCTCATTTATTCTGGCTCTTCACTAGTGATGGAGAGACAGGCATTTTAATTGTACATTAATGAGGAGTTAATTATGATTAACTGCCTTCGTGGCAGCTAGTAATTACTAGCTTTTAAAGGAAAGACTATTTGAGTTTAAGACGTTTACACAGCTTTTCAGGATGAGACAGGATGGACTATGTCAGACCCGAGAGCAGTGCTGACAGTAGATCCAAAGGTCCCATTCTTTGAACTTTAGGACCAAATGCATCCTGTAGACCAGGTCATTCATGCAGCAGAGGCCTCTTCTAAGAGGGGGTCAAAAACATGTCAGGACATTGGCGTGGACACCAGGGATGTGAAGTCAGGCTTTCCTGTCTTATTAGCACTGCATCATTGACAAATTTGAGGTGTTTGAGTTGCGTTCTCACTGGGTGGTTGTGAAACTGAAATAAAAGACACGAAAGTACTTAGAAGTCACAAACGTGTACAAATAGTCTACCATTTCTGGTAGAGAAAACAGCAGGAGCAGTGGCCTGAGCTGTGGTGTGAAGGTGGATGGTGTGTTTGTTTCTTTAACCACCTCACCTCTGCAGACGCTGTGCCTTCGCTGGGGACAGGACTAGATGAGGCTGTAGCTGGAGTCTGAGGACAGGTGGTTGCCCCAAGAAAAGAAGAAAAGCAGAGCAAGTGCTGACAAATTCCTCCTGGAGACACTGGATGACTCATTAAGAAGCCTCGATCCCGAGTTCTCGCCCAGCTGGGCCCAAGCCCCCATGACCGATCCTGAGTGACAGATGAAAGAGAGACTTGGGATGCAAACTACATACCAATCTAGCCAAAGTCCTCTTGGGATTTCATCTCAGATCCTGATCACGGAGAAATGACGCCGTTTCCTGACTTTATAATGCAATATTGAGACCTTTTCTAGTGACTGCCTCTATTTGTATTGATTGACTTAACGGTATGGGAATTGCCTCTGGTGATGATGAGGATTGTTTTAGGGGGAACTTGGAAGGCTTCTTGTTTCCTGTCTGTCCCCACACTTTCCACTCTGAATCAAAGCCTTCCATTTCACATGGGGAGACTGGGTTTAGGAAACCAGGCCCCAGAAGGAGCTGAGGCAGCCACTGCTGCGTTCGGCTATGCTGGATGCGTCGAGGTCCTTGCTTCTGCAAGACGAGCAGAGCTCTCTGGAGCCTAGCAAACTGAGAATATTAAACTGTGTGAATACCGAAGGCCTTTCCAGGGTTCACGTTCTCTTGGAGTTTGAAGAGTCACTGGGACAGTTCATCCTCCCGGGGCAGCTTTTGGTAGAGAGTAGGGTTGGCAGTGCGCATGTGAAGGGCCAGGGTGATGTGTCCAGTGGATGACAATAGACCAAAACAGAACTGTCATGAATGCCTGGCTCTGCTGGGACAGACCCCTTCCTTTTGTATGCTTAGTGCTGAGCTCCATCCTTCTACGTAGTCCAATGTCCTGTGCGTACAATGTCCTGTGCGTACATACGTCAGACATTGCCATTTCCTTGCCTCGGTGGGCTTCCAGAATTCATCTCTGCAACAGGTTAATCTTCCCAGTGTGTGTCCAGCCCAAGAGGGCAGATCCAGCGCCAAGCTTTGGTTTTCTCACTTTCCCTCTCTCACAATTCACCTGCATGATCCTGCTGGGAATGGGCCAACATTCCATAGGTCCAGGGCTCCAGATAGGAAGATAGAGGAGGCACAGTTTGAAAGGAAAGCTGCTCATGTAAATGTGGCAGACACTCTTTGATGGTAGAAACTTGTATTTTTTTAATCCTCAAAAAAGGATATGTTTATTGATTTTAGAGGGAGAAGAAGGGAGAGAGAAATATCAATGTGAGAGAGAAACATCGACCGATTGCCTCCCCATATGTGCCCTGACTAGGTATCGAACCTGCAACCTAGGTATGTGCTCTGACAGGGAATCAAACAGGCAACCTTTGGTCATAACAACGTGTATTTCTATTGTCTGCAAAGAGCCAACTGAAACCTCAAAATGAGGCCTTGTAAAGGGAAGCTGGACTCAATAAAAATCAAAACCTTACCATTTACTCGGAACATGTAGCTTGAGGAACAACCATCCGCTGGATTAATTATGAAATCATTATGGATGTGTAACCAATGAAATTATCTTTTAATGCTTTGATGCTTAACCTCCCACCTCTTGAAATAGAGAATGAAATCCAAAATGAATATTTACTCAAGGACAACATCCTGGTTTCAAAGAACAGTCTTGCTGCCTGCTGCTGCTTCCCAGGTGCACCCTCTCCCCGGGCTTGCTCTGGCATGCTTGACCATTATGCAAGAGTCATTCAGGTTGTAAAACCAGTTTTGCAAATACATGAATTTCAGAGATCTGCTCCACAAGAAGGCATCAGGGTGATCCAAGTGTTCAGCTGATGAGGGGGGGGGGGGGGCGGGCAGGGAACATTAGGGGATAAGAAGAAACACTCATGCAGGGGAAGATGAGTGATGTGTGTATATATGATCAAACCTGCAAGCAGGCAGCGCTGAGGCTGGGGGAGGGCTGTGACAAATGGTGGTCACTCCGTGATGTCGGGAGTCTGTGGACTAGTGAGGGCTGATGGCAGCTGTAGGAGCTTCTCTGCTTACACAGTTCTTCCATTTAATATTACCGCCTTTGATCTTTGCAATCTGCTAGGGAAGCAGGAGCAGGATTGCAATTCCCATTTCACAGACCAGATTGAGAGGAGAGTGACTTGTTCACGGAAATGGTTTCTAGCACAGTCATGGTCCAGTCAGGTCTTGCCAATGAGCTACAGCTTCCCTATCCATTTTGCACTCCCAGGGACCCCTTTCCCCATAAGGGGAGTCACTGGTCTATTGTGGCGTAGGGACTATTTAAAATATTGCTCCTGTCTTATAGTAGGACTGATATGTGGATCTTGGAGACAGAAAGACTTGAGTTTAAATGTTGGGACAGCCATCTAGATCTATCTTGATCGAGAACAAGCTATTTCACCTTCCTGAGCAGGGACTCTGGGCATAGCTCTCCTGGGTGTTTAGTGCACTAACTCAGTTTCTTTGTTTTCCCCCTATGCCTAATTCTTTGATGTTATTTTCCAAGAGGGATTTGATAATCCTTTTGTTGCCTCAAATTTAGGGTGACCCTTCTTCAACTCATAGATAACTTTTTCCTTCAAAGGAACAGTTCTGCTTTCTGTCCAACTGCCCTTTGTAGAATAATAGATTCCTAGAGAGACTGTAAGAGCTGGAGTGACTTAGAGATGACCAACCCCTCTGAGAGATAAGAAGACCAAGGCCTCATTAGGTTAATTAACTTCCCAAGATGTTACAACCAGTTAATGATTGAACATCTTGCCTTTTTTCTTTTTATACTATGTCCTATACAAGTGACCTTTTTTCTCAGTATCACAAGGATCATTATTAATCCAACAATATATTTAATGGAAACTTGAGTTTTTTCATAAACTTTTATCTGAGTGGCTGATAAACACATTTAGAAATTGATCCTACCTTACCTTGTAGCATTTCGTGGGCTCTTAAAATGAGAGGCCAACCTTCCCTGGCTGATGTGGCTCAGTGGGTTGAGATTCAACCCATGCACTAAAAGGTCACTGGTTCGAATCCTGGTCAGGGCACTGCACGCCCCCCCCATTTTTTTTTTTTTTTTACAGGATAACTTAAAAGTGATAGGCCTTAACATCTCACACAACGTGGGGATTTCCTTGGCAACATTCTGATTGGTAAACATCTAGTTTCCTTTATCAATTCCAGTGGCCAGGGGACAGGATGAACTCCAAGTCATTCTGCTTCCTCTTGGCCCATTTTCACCCAGTACCTCTGCCCGAGCCAGCCTGTTCCCTCTTCCTTTTTATCTTATGCCAAAGCTTAAATCCTTTATTCTTAGGCCAGAAACATTTTTCTCAAAAAAAAGAAGGAAAATCTTCTCAATGTCTCCTTAGCTTCCTCGATCGTGTTCTTTTGAGCTTGTTTGTGCCATCAATTATTCAGGTCTTTTGAAAAGTGCAGCTCACTGCAGGCCTTGGAGAACTGCTTGGAAAAAGAACAAGCTCACCTGCTTTCTTCTCATTTGGGTGATTAGTCATTGTGTATTATCCCTTTTTAATGTCACAACAACCTCATGGATGAGACGGTGCAGGTAGTATAGCTACGTATGGTGAAACCAAGGCTGAAAGAGGCTCTGATTCACAGGCAGCCACACAGCCGGTGAGAGAGAGGTTTCAGGTGGCTTGCTGATCCATATCGTACCAGCTCAGTTTTGTTTGTGACAACATGGCTGTGTTGTACCCGTGGCTATGTTTATGGATGGCAGCACATTTGGGGGTGGAGGTTGGGGGGCTTGGGATAGTTCTTTGTGCCTCTAAAACCAATTCTGTATTATATATAGTCTCTTCTGATAGCCACCACGCATTGCATGCTTTTTAATGTTTTCCATTTTGTCTATTTTGAGTAGCTGATTCCCTTTCCCTCCCCCTGCCCGCATATCTGGCTTAGGTCTCTGAGGATGGAAGCACAGTGTTTCCCCCAGACTGTGCACAGCTCCCTGCATTCATGACAGCCACTTGCCTTTGATTTCCACACTGGAATCTTGCCTATGAAATGTGTCCAACTGTTCCTAGGTAACTTCTCAGCTTCAGACGGATTCCAATCATGTTGAAACAAAACAGACTTGGGAGACATACGCTTGGTTTTTAGATGTTGAGAACTGGCATTTTTTCAATAGGTTCTAGAATTAGAAATGAGTCGAGGAAGTGGTAGAGAAGAGTAGGCAGCTCTTGGCAGCTGGCACATTGGAGGGCCCTGAAGAGGGTGGGAGGAGGGCAGGTACATCACTCTACTCTCTGTCTCATCCTCAGCCTCACTGTTGGCAAGTCAGGCATCCTGACAGCGACCTGCTCCTCTCCCTGTACAGCCAGGCGACAGCGCATGTGAAGTGCCCCTGGTGAGCCAGAAACATGGGAGGCCCTCAACCAATGGTGTGAGGCATGGAAAGTGCTGTGAAAACATCAAAGGTCTCATTATGATTGTTAGTTCTTTCTTGGGTGCTTGGAGTTTCACTCCTTAATTAGGGGCCACTCCCTTAACTTTTTAGAAGCAACATTCAACCACAAAGACTGCCTTTGATCTCTCTGAATAGGCCACAGCCAGGCATTTCAAGACTAGAGTACAGTTATAATCTCCAACTAATCACAGTGCAAATGCTGACAGCTTGCTGCCTAGAAGGGGGTGAGGATCAACCAGTAAGTATCCTTACTCACCAGTTGAGTTTCTTCATGCCCGGATTAACAAGATAAGAAGTATAAGAATGGCCCAGCCAGTGTAGCTCAGTGGTTGCAGGTCAACCCAGGAACCAAGAGATTGTAAGTTCAATTCCTGGTCAGGGTACTTGTACGGGTTGTAGCTCCATCCCCAGTAGGGGATGTGTAGGAGGCAGCAGATCTCATCATTGATGTTTCTATCTAGCTCTTCCTCTCCCTCTCTCTTGGAAATCATTCCTATCTATATATAGAAAAGCCTAAGCAATTGTTATGACCGAACGACTGGCCACTATGATGCGCACTGATGACCAGGGGACAGACGCTCAATGCAGGAGCTTCCCCTGGTGGTCAGTGTGCTCCCACAGCAGGAGCGCCCCTCAGCCAGAAGCTGGGCTCATGGCTGGAGGCTGGCAAGTGTAGCTTCAGTGGCAGGAGCCTCTCCAGCCTCTGCAGCAGTGCTGTGAGGGGAGGGGGGCAGGGGGGTGGCAGCAGGCAGAGTGGGGCCAGGATGAGTGGCAGTGGAGCTGCGCCCATCCCTGGCTGGGGCCCGTCCCTGGCTGGGGCTCCTCCCTGGCCGCCTGCCACTTCAGCTTTGGCACTGCTATATCCCCGAGGGGTCCTGGTTTGTGAGAGGGCACAGGCCAGGCTGAGGGCCTCTAGTGTGTGTGTGTGTGTGTGTGTGTGTGTGTGCATTGTGAGAATGAGCTCTGATTTTCTTTCCCCTTTGGGGTAAAATTCCTGCAAAACTAGTCATTCCAGCTGTGCTGTCCTACCTAGTCCCTGGGCGGGGGAGGAAGATAGGCAGAGAACAAACAGGATCCTCAAAGTATTAAATGGCAGGAGCCTTGGAAACAGACAAATGGGTCAATTCAAGCCCAAACTCGCCAATTTCTGGTATAAAATAGGCAAGTTCTTTTCACCGTAAGTCCCATTTTTCCCATTTATAGAAGGGACACCATATTGCCTACTCACTGGGTTGCCATGAGATCAACATAGAGAGTAAATGCTAACTGAATGCCAGTTTTCTTTCTAGACTCGCAGTGTATGCACTAAGGTCTGCCTCATCAGGCTGTTTTCCTTCCAGAAACCTGCCCCTCCCAGTGCCAAACAGCCTTTCCACTTCAGCGGCTTCACAGCCGCCCGGCGGCCGAAAAGCAGGACACATTCCTCATCACTGTCCGTTCGTTTGTTCACCCCACTGGCACCCGTCGAGGTCCTCAGCTCTGAGACGCAGGTCAACTGGAAATTGTTTTTCATGTTGAAATATTAACCACTCTCTTGTACTGCATGTAAGAGCTCCGTTAAATTAATGAGAGAGCTTCTGAGATGTTTTGTATTTTAGAAACTACGTACAGCATTCAGATGCTTTGATGAGACATGTTTGAATGATTCATTTATATGTTCATGTGTCTGAACAGCTTGCAAAACTATTTTGCTTGAATGCAATATGTATGTGTACATATGTGATGTGGTTTAGTCAGACTCGGGAGGTGTTCTGGCTCCTTTTCCGTCATGAACTCACAGTGTGGTTCTTGGCAAGTAGCTTTAAAACATCATGTAACTGTTTTCAAAATCTACTAAAAAAATAATACCTAGTCCTAGTCCCCAGTTTTACTAAGGATATAAGACCAATTCATAAGAAGTAAGTGCAAAAATGTGTGGTACACTTTACACTAGAATATTACTAGGCCATAGAAAAGAGTGGAATCTTACCATTTGCAGCAGCATGAATAGACCTAGAGGGTATTATGCTCAGCGAAGGACGTCAGAGAAGTACCATATTATTTCACTGATATGTGGAATTGAAAGAACAAAATAAACAAAATTAAAACAGACTCATAGACACAGAGAACAAACTGATGGGTTGTCAGAGGGGAGGGTGTTTGGGAGACTGGGTGAAAAACGTAAAGGGACTAAGAACTACAAATTGGTAGTTACAAAATAGTCACAGAGATATAAAGTACAGCATAGGGAATATAGTCAATAACCCTATTTAATAAAAGGGTAATATGCAAATCTACCGAACGGCAGAACGACCAGTCATTATGATGCACACTAACCACCAGGGGGCAGACGCTCAATGCAGGAGCTGTCCCTAACCTGCAGCCCCCAGCCTGGTGTCCCTGTGCACGAATTCTGTGTGCCGGGCCTCTAGTACTGTAATAACTACGTATGGTGCCAGATGGATACTGGAAATAGTGGGGGGAACGCTTTGTAAAGTATATGATTGTCCAACCACTGTGCTATACACCTGAAATGAATACATAATAATATTGCATGCAAATTTTAATTGAAAAATACAATTTAAAGTTCTTTAAAAAAAGAAATAAGTACAGAAGAGCATGAACATATGTAAAAAGAATCGTTTTTGTGATTATTTCCCCTGGCAGTGTGTATCAGAATCAGGTGTTGTGAATTTTAAAAATCACAAATCACCAGGTTCCACCTCAGATGTATTGTGTCCTCTTCAGCCTCACTTTCACTGTCCCCCTCACCGGAAATGGATAGAAAAGATTCAGAAAGAGGTATAGTTGAAAGAGACCATCCTGAGTTGCACACATGAGGCATATTTTTGAATGGAAGCTGCTGGGCTGTGAGTGACTAGCAGGCAGGAAGCAGGGGTTGCATCTGAGCTACTTACCCCTCAGCCTGAGACGGTGCTTTAGTCACAGTTAGACCCTGAGCACGTGTGACAGGAAGGCATACTGGCTGCGGGTAAAAGATGGGGTCAGGATATTAGGGTTTTAGTCTCAGCTCATCCATAGCTGTGTGACCTTGGGCAAGTTGGTTTCTCTCTCTGATCTTCAATTTACTGGTGATATGGAATTTTTGGACTGGGACCGAGATTCTTTGTCCGCCAGAGTCAAAGAATGAATCCACGGGTAGAAGATGGTATAGCAAAGGTGGAGATTTATTGAAGAACAAGTACAGACTCCCATGTGGGGTGAGGAAAAGAGTCCCACAGAAAGGACTCCCATGTGGGGAGGGGGAGGAGTCCCTGTTTCCTTGGTTTATAAAGGCTGCAGATCTTGGTGCCTTGATGTCCCCTCTGATTGGTCACTATTCCCTTGGACTGGTTACTATAGTAACCCCTGAGCTCAAAGTTCTCATGGGACATGTGAGGATCCCCCCTCCCCCTCCTTATTGTTTTCCTATTCCCTCTGGGTTTTCTTCCTCTCCTTCTGGATGAAGGGCTTCCTTCCCTTTATTTTGTAAATGTAGACCTTTTGCTGTTCCCAGCTCCCTCATTCTATGGAAATGTACCTATTGCAGCTTTTCAGCTCCCTTATTCTATGGAAATATACCATCTGCTGCTCTGCAGCCCCTGTTACTCCCATGGTCCCCTTAATTTCTAAAGTTTCCTAAATCTGTCTTTTTCACCCCTAAAAATTCCTGTTTCACTAGCCTGCAAAAGAAAGTGAGATGAGCCCTAGCCGGTTTGACTCCATGGATAGATCATCGGCCTGCAGACCGAAGGGTCCCGAGTTTGATTCCAGTCAAGGGCCTGTACCTCGATTGAAGGCTCCTCCCTGGTTGGGGCTTGTGCAGGAGGCGACCAGTAGATGGGTTTCTCTCACTAGTGTTTCTGTCTTTCCCTCTCTCTTCCACTCTATCGAAAAGTCAATGGAAAAATATCATTGGGTGAGGATTAAAAAAAAAAAGAAGGAAGTGATATGATATGGTGGGCCTTAATATTTTCCCAAGTGCAGATTCTTGGGAGACAGACTTGGGCTTGAATTCTGGCCTCAGCTTTTATTTCCAATCTCTTGCCAATTAAGTGGCACCTCGTCTGTTAATTCCCATCTGTTTTCTTCTCCAAGTGACAATCTTCTGTGTGTCTACCCAGCAACATCGACTTCTGGTCTACCTCCTGCCTGTTTTGCTTTTGATGAGTTATACAGAGTGGTGACGAGTAAATGTAATGAATGGAGGGACAGCCAAAGCTGTGATCAGCTACTCTGGCTTTAAAAGGCCTGGAAAATGCAAACTTCTTAAAACAGTGCCTGTGAGAAGATGCTGGACTACTAACCACCCTGTGAAACTCATTGTAGCTTACAAAGGACTTTCAGCAACAGGATGTGATTTGACCTTCCAGCTCCCTGAGAGCCAGCCAGGCATGGGTTGTTTTCCACTTTGCTCAGGGTGCCTCTGAGGCCCAGGAATTTTAAATGGCCACGGATACCTCCTCTACTGGCTTCTTGTTTATGGACAAGGCCGACCATTATTAGTATCATGTCTATGGCGTTCTTCGCTGTTCAAAACACTTGTCATGTAATGTCATATCACCAAGAATAATACTTCAGAGTCGACTAACCTTTTAATTTTGATTACAGCCCATTGGACAGTTGAAGAAACCCAGTGGCAGAGAAGGTAAATTGTTCATCCAACTTCATGGAAACAGTAAGTAGTGGATTCAAGAATCCAATTCTCTGAACTCTTTTCTTTAATGCCTTGGAAATTGTATTCACTGTTTCTTTAATTATGCCTGTACCTCTAGAGATTCGTAAGCTTTTCTGGGGGGATTATTTGATAGAATTGACAGAAATTAGGCAACAAGCAGAGGGGATGCCCTATTTATACTGATTGCATTCTTCTTGGAAGTATTAAGATATACAAAGAAAGATGATCTCATCAATCCAAAGGATTCTTAAAATTCAGTTCCACTCAATGACACAGAATAGTTCCCAAGCCGAGGTGTCACCAAATTAAGTCCTTAAATACAGGTGATTCCAGAGCCATACATCAGTCTCACCCCGCAGAGTGTCAGATTACTTCAGTCTGATGTTCTCACCTGCCTGTGAACTCTAGCTGTTGAAAAAGGTATTGTTCTGAATGGGTGATGGCTGCTATACTCCAACCTGAGTTATAAAAAAGAAACGAAACGTGCCAATTAGCTATCTCTGTGCCACGTTCACCCGCGTTCCCCCTTGTCTTGCAGGGAGGTAGAGCCAGTTCATCTGAACATTTTCAGCTCTTGGTTTGTTGTGTTTCCTTCCAGCCTTTCTCAAAATATGTTACTAATGAAGTTAGAGTTCCTCTATTAATTTGTTATAGTCTTGCACCAAAATGCATTTTTGATCTGTCATCTTTATATTATACCTTATATGTCCATGTGCATTAATTTAACTGCTATGTATCTTGTGATAAGAACACATTATAGCATGCCTTTCTCTTTACACATGAGAAAAAGTGGTAAGATCATTGCTAATAGTCATAAGAAACTTGAGAAATTGACCCTGAATTCAGTTCTGCTAACTATAGGACTCCTACAGGATTTTATATCTACTCTACCTATTTACTTTAAGATACTTTAAGATACCCTTTAAGATACCCTTTTATATCTACTCTACCTATCTACTTTAAGATACCCTTTCTCTGGCTGCTTGTTACAATCATGGACTTAACTTCCAACCATTTGAGAATTCTTAGGTGTGTAGCATTTACCCAAAATGCTCAGTGGCATAGAATAACTGTAGCTTTTTGTACAACTAACACGTACAATCAGAAAGACTCTTTAATGGTTTAGCAGCTCTGAAAGGAAAAATCATCTCGGCTCAACTATGTTCCCTCGTTTGTGCATTTAATCCAGGTTCCCTTTTATGAGTTTCTGCTCCTGCTCAGAGAATTCTTTCTGCTGCTCTTTGCGCTGCTTATCGATGTACTGTATGTGGTTGAGTCTCCAAATGAGAAACAATACAGAGAAAAATAAACATTTACATGCGATGATTTATTGTCAGAATGGTCATGGTGGTGAGTGGGGATTCACTCTAGTTTATGAATAATATATTTACACTATTACGTCTCCTGGTAAATGTATAAGATTGATGTTCAAAGAGAGACCTTAAGTATGATGAATGGCTACCGCAGAAAGGTAGTCATCTTCATCAGCCTCCATTCGCAATGAGCTGGGATGCTTGCAGGAATGCCGTGAGCGCTTTCCAGCGGGTGCTTTCTGCTCTTTTCTTTCAATTCCGTTGGGAAAAGAAAGATCCTGAGAGCTTTAGACCCTTTCGTAATAACCGGGGTGGGCCCAGCCGCAGTGTATGCTGGGGCTAATGAATACAGAAGGGGAGGTGAAAGCTACAATTCAGTTAGAACCAGGGCCTTTGAAGTGGCAGAAGGGTTGAAACGTCAGCACTCGAATGTGCAGGTATTCAGGCAGGCAGTGAGTTTCACCTACATTCCGGCTGGGGTTGGAGAGAACTGGTTGCACCAATTTTCCATACAATGGCTCTTTGTGGCTGGCAGCAGTGTAGCATCTGGTTTCTTGATGTGGCTCATGTTTATGTTGTGCAGACTGTGACCTGAGCATTGCTACAGGCATTTAGATACATTAGATAACGAGGTGGACAAGTCCCTGCCCTTAGAAGATGTACATGTTTCTGGGCAAGAGACAGAGATAAATGACTAAGTACGTGTGTAGGAAGTCGGTGATGAAATGTCTAGGCTGACAAATACAGCAGGGTCAGGGGAATGAGAAAGAGGGGTGGGTAGAGGGAAGAAGTGTTTTTTCATTTTAATATGTGGGGAGCCCTCGTTGACAAAGGGATGTTCGCAGAGACCAGGAAGGAATTGAAGGTGCAAGCCCCTGGTACCTGCGAGGAGCATCTCCAGTTTGCTGAGCTTGGAGGGACCACGAGGCAACGGGGGGGGGGGGGGGGGGGGGGGGCGCGGGCGGGGGGCCCGAGGGCGGGCTGGACTTTGTCTCAAGGCCAATGGGCAGCGACCTGAAAATGTTTCTCATAGTTGGAGGGGTGTTGCATATGATCAATTTGTTTTAAGGGAATTATTCTTCCCAATATAAGTTAGTTTAAATGTGCACTTTGAAAATGATGATCACGCCCCATCGAGAAAAGCAGGGGAGTTGAAAACCCGCAGGTTTATCGTTTATCAACCTTTGGAATGACGTGGATTTAACATCCATCGGTGCTGGCTGTGTGCCAGGAACTCGTCTAAGCCCTTTATGTTGTGATACCTAGTTTCATTCTCCCAAGGAGGCGATCGGTGTAGGACTATTATTATTTTAATATAACAAATAAATGAACTTTCCCAAATAAGAGTGTTAGGATCATATAGTCCACACCTCAAAGAGCCTTCCCATTAAGGGAGGAAGAAAACCGGGCATCAGAGGGGGGGTGTGCTCTGTCCACGGTCACCAGCAAGAGAGCAGTGCCGCTGGGATGGGGGTCTGGGTCCTGGGCTCCAGGTTCTGCACTGGCCTTGCAGCAGGAGTCCTTGTACCGTTGGACCCATGCCCCCATGGGTCCTCCTGCCACATATTCATAGATGAAGTATAGGGGTGCCCTTTGCTCTGTCATCTGAGAGGCCCAGGAAGCCAAGACTCGCTGACGGGTGACACATCACCATTCGTGATTAATCCATTTGGGTTAATCACTCCCTCCTGCCCACAGCCCCATTATGATCTTTAAAAATCAGAATGGCCGAAATGGAGCATACTGTAAGTGTTACTACCTTTTCACGGGTGAGTTTGTCAGAGGTTTTCACACCACACCCCTCCCCGCCCCCTGGGAAGAAATGCTGGGTTGCAGTGGCACCAGGAATTCAATGGGGTGAAAGGAAGGGGCTTTGAGGGCAGAGTGCAGGGGCCCACCAGAGGGCTTTAGTTTTAAATTCGGAGCCGGCATAGAGTCCTTTTATTTTACACATTTCAGTTCCTGCCATTCCCCTCTGATGACATGGCGAGCCCTGCACGGTGTGTAATGTGTAAACGCACGGCTTCCTCTGCTCCGGTGGCTTTCCTTCTGTCTGTCTGTCTGGTTGCATCTGAGCCTGCTGTTTCCAGGGGTCCTTCCTGAATCCGCCCCGGCCGGCTCTGAGCCCCCTTCTTACTGTGATTCCCTCGCGCGTGGGGCAGTGCTGCAGCTCTTTGCACACCCTTCCATCGGTGTGTGCCGCCCAGGAAAGCCAGGTGAGGTTCCGGAACACCTGGATTCTGGGTTCAGGTCCCGGTTCAGTAACCTGGCAAGACCTGGGAGGATCTGTCAAATGTCCCCCCCAAATCTGAAATGCAGGGGCCTGTGACTTTGATAGAGTGCAGTCATTCACAGTAGGAGCGCGAGCCCACCATTTCTCTTGGGATCTGTGCCCTCCCCCTTCATTAGAGGCAAGTTCTCTCTCATCGGAGGTTCCTCTAAGGGGGTCAAACGACTGTTTACTTCCTGCATGACCTTGGATGAGTCCTTTCAGCATGCTTAGCCTTGGTTCCCCCCATATAAGATTACCTTATTGTGGGAGGATTCAATGAGAGAAAATATAAAGGGACAGCAGAGCACATGTGATAGCTTTAAGCTTGAGTTACAGCCACACAACGGAGATGCTCAGCACTGTTACAGTGGAGGTTTTATCTGGTTGGATTTGACGTAATTGTAACTATCAGCCCACTCTCCATTGTCTGAAATGAGGGGTCCTTTTGTGGCAGAGATAGATTCTAACACATTTCAACTCAGTGGCAAGGCTGCTGCTGAGTCTGCGATCCAGGGCGTCCCAAAGACTCCATAATTAACTCAGGGTTCAGGAGAATCTCATTCATTCTTTGGAATAGTTAGCACAAGGACATGCATAACTAGACTCGCAATCCCAACATAAAAAAAATCAATGACTAAATATATCTGTATTTGTTGAAAAGGTATTTTCAAGAAACCATAATGAAATTTATTATTATGCCACCTTTAGAACTAAATACATTTGCAGATGGTAAAGGATCAGTCAGCTCAACTCCTGCGGAATTGCCCATTCAGATCTGCCCACTGCAATCCATTCAGGACCGATTCACAGCAAATTAGCTCAAGTGATTTCACATTACAACTTTTTGCTAAAGACTTTCCTGATGGGTCCTGTTTCTTGCTGGGTCTTCAAAGCCTTCTGTTGTTTTGTTATTGAATGTCAGAAGAGCTTAGGACAGTTTACAGTAGCCCAAAAAAATCTAATAAAATTGATTAAGGGATGCAAAGAAAATTAGCTTCAAGGCCAGAAAGTTAAAAGTTGAGTGTGCTTACGGTCAGATAGAAATCGCAATGAAGAGCATAGGGAGAGGCATATTCATTCTGCATGCATTAACCTATATTTATTGACTGATTTCTTGGGTGTTCGAGGTCAGAATATGAATAACACCTCGCCCTTGTCTTTGAGCTAGTCCTAGTTTGGCTGGAGCGACAGGAATTAACCGTGTGCTGGGGGTGTATGTGAAGGATTCGAAACTCCAGTGGTGTATTTGTTTTCTGTGGCTGCTATAATAAATTACCATGATCTTAGTGACTTAAAATCATGTGAATTTACTGTCATGAAGGTCTGTAGGGCAGAAATTTAACATGCGTCTCACTGAGCTAGGTGCTGGCATTCTCATTGGAGCCACCTTCCTCAACTCATGCCCTTCTCTATCTCCAAAGTAGAGATTGAGTCCTGCTCCCTCATGTCACTGTCACCTCCTCTCCTGCCTCCCTCTTTCACTTTAAAGAACCTGTATGAAGTTGCTAAGGCTGTACTGATAAAGTGCAAAGTCACAAACATAGTGGCTTAAGCAACAGCAATTTGTTGTGTTACAGTTCTGGAGACTGGAAGCCAGAGATTAAGGTGTCGGCAGGGTGGGCTCCTTCTGAGGCTGTGAGGGAGGATGTGTCCCAGGCCTCTCTCCTGGCTTCTGATGGATAACTGGCAATCTTTGGCATTCATTGGCTTGTAGAAGCATCACTCCGACCTCTGCCTCCATCTTCACATGGTATTCTCCCTGGGTATGTTTGTTCACATCCACATTTTCCCTTTTTAGGAGGGCACCAGTCACATTGGATTAGGACAGTGGTCGGCAAATTCATTAGTCAACAGAGCCAAATATCAACAGTACAACGATTGAAATTTCTTTTGAGAGCCAAATTTTTTAAACTTAAACTTCTTCTGACGCCACTTCTTCAAAATAGACTCACCCAGGCCGTGGTATTTTGTGGAAGAGCCACACTCAAGGGGCCAAAGAGTCACATGTGGCTTGCGAGCCACAGTTTGCTGACCACGGGATTAGGGGGCCACCACACTCCAGTATGACCTTGTCTGAACTAACTATATCTGCAATCACCCTATTTCCAAATAAGGTCACAGTCAGAACTACTTTCGGTTAGGATTTCAACACGTGAATTCCGAAAGGCACAATTCAACCTGTAAGAGGACCCTGGGATTTATATAGGGCTGATCCAAGTATTCAGGAATATCTCCCTTTCTAAGAGCTTTAATGCAGTCACATCTGCAAGGTAACAGGTACCGTATCCACAGGTTCCGTGGATTAAAATGTGGAATTCCTTAGTGGGCGGGGGGCTGCTTCTCTGTCTACCACAGAAGGCCACTGGAGTCAGGTCTGATTGAAGACCTAAAGGACGAGAGGACCTTCATGAAACAGAGGTAGCTTTTGGTGGAGGACACCACAGGCAGAAGGAGCTGTATCCCCAGGACCTTGTGGACAACAGTAGTGCATCCGGGAAACAACAGAGGCCTGCGGGCTGGAACCCGTTCATTCTCAGGCTTCACTCTGCTCAGTGTGCCCTGCGAGCTCTCCTCTCCATCTTGAGGCACGGCCTCCTGATTTCTATGGCACCACCACCCCCTGATTTCCTTTCAGCCTGCATTATTCTTTCTTCTCCCTACCCCAGAGCTGGCAAATCACTGCTCCTGGCCACATTGTGCTGCATCTCCTTTTGCAGATGAAGTGTTCTTGGCACACAGACACACCCCCTTGTGTCTGTATTGTCAACGGCCACTCTCACGAGACAGGGGCAGAATTGAGTAGCAACAGGTGAGGCGGAGTGGCCTTCAGAGTAAAAATATCTATTGTCAGGCCTTTTATAAAAATAAAAAATCTTCCCAACCTATGGTCTAGTTTGCCAGATTCTCCTCCTCCTGACTTAAAGGGCCCCAGAATTCAATCTTTTATTCATCTTCTCTGTCTCTCCACATTAAGTATCTTAGCCAGTCTCCTGCCTTTAGCTACCACCTCCTGGCTGATGCCACTCACATTGATCTGACCCATCCTGACGCCTTCCCTGTGAGTCCCATGTACAAATATCAAACAGCCTCCTTAGCATCTCCACTTGGATAAATAATAAGAACCCCAAATTTCATGTTTCCTTAAAAGAACTCTTGGGCTCTCCCAAACACGCGAACCTGCTTCTCACTAGTCAGTGCTATCATCTTTCACTCCGTCATTCAGGGCGAATAGTAACAGAAAGTCTTGATTCTTCTCTTTCCTTTACCCCCACATCCAATCCATCAGCAATCCGGTGAGCACCGTTTCTAAAATGCCCCAAATCTGAACCCTTCTCGCCCCTTATTGTGTCCACAGCTGGCATCCCCGTGCTCATCAGCACCTCTCACCTGTAATCACGGAATGGCACCTGCTGTTCTTTGCTTCTGCCCTGCCCACCCACTCCTGACAGTAAATCACTAACCAGCAGCCTAGTACTTTTTTTTAAAAGTAAATCTGACATTTCTTCCTACTATGGCCTCAAATTTAGATAAGAAGCTATGCATATTCCTTATTTTGATACACATTGCAAAAGTTAGAAAATTTGCTTCATTTGAACATTTGTAAGTCCCAAGGGTGGGAAGGTTATGTAATCATAACTTCAGCAGCGTTGAGGATTGCAATCTTTAATTGTTATGAATTTTATTGGGGAAATATATCTCACTTTTGTTTAATTTGCATTAGTTTGATAATTGATACATTGAGCATCCTTGTATATGGTTATTGCTCATTTATATTCCTATTGGAGAGAAACTTGATGCTCACGTGTTTGCCCTCTTTTCTTTGGACTGTGGAAGTTTTCAATTCTCTTTCTTTCTCTTGAGTCACGTTTATTGAAGTATAATTATTTTAACAGCTTCACTGATATACTAAAGGCCCGATGCACAAAATTTGTGCAGGAGTGGGCCTTCCTTCCTCCAGCTGCCGGCACCGGTCTCCCTCTGGCACCCGGGACCCGGGCTGGCTTCCCTCGGCCCCCTGCAGGCACCCAGGACCCTGGCTTCACTCTGGCCACTGGCAGGCACCCGGGACAGCCCCGGCTTTGTCAGGAATGACATCTGGGAGGATGTCTGGTCTAATTAGCATATTACCCTTTTATTATTATAGACAATTCACATACCATAGAACTCAACTACTTAAAATGTGCAGTTGGATAAATTTTAGTACATTCACAGGTTAATTCAGTCATTTCCACCATCTAATTTTAGCACATTTTCATCACCCCAAAAAGAAAATCTGTACCCATTAGCAATCACTCCTTATTATCTCTGCACCCCAGTCCCTCGAAAGCATTAATCTGCTTTCTGTTTCTAGAAACTTGACAACTATGAATATTTCCTGTGAATGGAATCATACACTATGTGGTCTTTAGTGATTGACTGCTTTAACTTAGCATAACGTTTAGGTTTACCCATGTTGTAGCATGTGTGAGTACTTCATTCTTTTCTATTGTGTGATCATATACCATTTTAAGAATATGCCATATCTTACCTATTCATTTATCAGTTGATGGAATTTCCATTGTTCCTACTTTTGGCTAATGTGAATAAACACTGCTAAAAACATTCACATACACGATTCAGTAATCCCACTTCTGACTATAGACCCAGAAGAATTAAAAACAGGGTCCTGAGGTGCTCTCCCTCCCAGGAGCATGCCCACGCCTTTCCCTTTTCCTTCCCCTTCTCCCTTCCTCTTCTCCCGCTTCTCCTCCCCCAGGCACATTAAAGAAACAAAACAAACAAATAAAATAGGGACCTGAAGAGAGATTTGTACACCATATTCCTAGTGACTTTACTCACAATAGCTAACATGTGGAAGCATCCCAAGTGCCATGGGAGGATGGATGCATAAGCTGCATGTGCTCTACACATACAATGGAGTATTACTCAGCCTTAAAAAGGGTGATTCTGACACATGCTACAACATGAATGAACCTTGAGGACATGATGCTAAATGAAATCAATTCATGACAAGAAAACAAATACATTGTGATCCCACTTATCTATAATAATGGAAGCATAATATGCTAATTAGACTGGGTGTCCTTCCGGACGACCTTCTGGACAAAGCCAGGGCTGTGAGGGAAGCCCGGGTCCCGGGTGCCAGAGGGAAGCCAGTGCTGGCAGGCAGGGGAAGGAAGGCCTACTCTTGCACGAATTTCATGCATTGGGCCTCTAGTATGATATATAATGGAATAAAATCATTACTCTTTCTAACTCCACCTTGCTCGATGGAGCCTGCCCAGTTACGTAACATGCCCTTGAGCACCTGTGTCTTAGTCCCGCAGATAGACATGCTAATCATTAGTGAGATCTAAGCTGGAGCCTAGGAATGGCTGAAATGACCTCCTGGCCCAAAGCTTCCTCCCCAAGAAGATAAGGAAGGCATGTACAACATTTACAATTGTTTCTGGAAAGATTTACAGGAACTGCTTGACTGAAACCACAGCGACCGGGCTTGGTTGACAGAAAGAAAAGAAGTTTCACCACCCCCCATTGACATTAGCTGATCTCCAGATGTCTGTGGTCATCATCACCTCCTGACTTCAAACCCCTCCAGTTCCCCCTTCCCCTGGCATAAACAACACATACCTGAATTCTCTACTTTCTCAAGATGGTTCTTAGGGCTCTGGTCCACCATCTTCTGGGCTTGCTGGCTTTCAGAATATAGTCGCTTTCCTTGTCCAGCTTCTTGTTCCTTGACCTTGGCAGTGAGTAGTTGGAGCTTTAACTCATTTACACTTAGAGTTGTCAGAATCCTGGAGACAGAAAGTAGAATGGTGGTTTCCAGGGGTTGGGGATGGAGAGAAATGGGGAGATTATTGCACAGGTATAGTTTTAGTTGTACAAAATCAGAAAGAATTCTGAAGATGAATAGTGGTTATGTTGTATAACATTGTGAATATATTTTATACTGAACTGTACCCTTAAAAATGGTTAACAGGGTAAATTTTATGTTAATGTGTCTTTTACCTCAATAAAATAATTAGAAAATAATTCATGCACACATTTTTTTGTATATATATATATAGATTTCTAGTTCTTTTGGGCATATAGCCAGGAGTGGAATTGCTGAGTCACATGGAAATTCTGTTTTTAACATTTTGAGGAATTGCCAAACCATTTTTCAAAGTATCAGTTACATCTTTTCATATTCTTACCTGCAGTGTATGAAGGTTATAATCTCCACAGCCTCATCGACACGTTATCTTCTCTTCTTTTGAATGTAGGCATCCTCATGGAGATGAAGAACTGTCTCATTGTGGTTTTGATTTGCCTTTGTTTCTCTAATGTCCAATGATGGTAATTATCTTATTATGTGCCTATTAACCATTTGTGTTTCTGGGAAAAATGTCTAGTCATACTCTTTGTTAACTGGGTTTTAATAGTATTGAGTTGTAAGCACTCTCTATATATTCATGATACAGTCCATTATCAGACAAATGATTTGCAAATATATTTTTTTAATTGTGTGGATGTGTCTGCAGTTTCTGGATGGTATTATTTGTAGCACAGTTTTTAATTTTGACAAAATATATTTTATAAACAGAATCATGTCATCTGGCAGGTATAAAAGTTGAATGCAGGACAAGTCAACTTTTTTAGTGCACAGTTCTGTAAATTTTGACAATACATATTGTCCTGTATTCCCAACCTAATCAAGACATAGAGCAATTCCATCACCCCAACAAAATCCCTTGCACTACTATTTTCTTGTCTGTAAATTTTTGATTTTCTAAGAATATCATGTAAATGAAATCATAGACAATACAATATCATATGTGTCTCTGGTTTCAGTGAATGGAATTCTATCAAGTAGTTCTTTATATTTGAGCCTGCCCATCTTATGATCCCCCCCCCCCATTTTTTTTAACCTGTGCTCATGGTTTTATTTTTAAGATTTCTCTGTCACTTGCTTTTAGTTGTGACATTTTTATTCTATGTATATAACACATCTAACTCTTAGCATTCCTGACTTGAGTCAAGTTATAGGAGAAAACCTTTTTGAAATGAAACTTTGCATAGAAACTCAGTATGTAAACACACAAAAGCAGAGATTTTGCTTTGGGATTTTGAATACCAGGCCTGCCCATGGCTCCCTTCAGAGCAGAGTCTGAGCAGTATTGGCCTCTTCCATGAGTTATTCTGAGTTGATTCATCTACAAGGAACAGCATTAAGGTCCTGCTCTTCAGGATCGGTCTCAGAAGTAAGAAGAGGGAGAAACTTGAGAAACAATGATCCTAATGACAGGGTTCTGACCTGGGCAATGGTTTTCCTACTCTGTTCCTAGCTGCTCTGAGCTCCCAAGAGGAAGTTAGAATACTCAGGGACAAGGACAACTGTCCTTGCACAATGGAAGGGATGCTATGTTGAAGTTAAGAATAGTTCCAAATCATTCCAGAATATAGATCTAGAATGAGGTGATGAAACAAATCAGAGGAGAGAACATTCTAAAAATAAGGTCAATAGTGGAATAAACTGCCATTGCAAAGGTTTGAAGTAGGTAGATTTTCTTGCCCTGTATGAAAAATTGTAGTAAACAACAGAAGGTCCAGTCCAGCATTGAATTGTGTCTGGCTACTGCATACACATTGCTCTTCTGTGATAGAGAGGGACTGGCCAGCATTAAGCTTCTTCTTCACCACTTCTCACTATCTGTGCTAGAGCCAGGGAGGGGAGCAGCGGAGTGGTCCATGATGGGGACCCCTAAAGTACATTTGTTTTTAAACCAAGTTCTAAATACCAACCTTATAAATATTAATAAACACCAAACTTGGTTTCTAATGTGCTGTGTTTATTAAAATAGCATACATTTGCTGGCCGACATGGCTCAGTGATTGAGCATCAGCCTGTGAACCAGGAGGTCACAGTTCTGTTCGATTCCCGGTCAAATCATGGATATGTGCTCGGGTTGGGGCTTGATCCCATGTGTGGGGCTTGTAGGAGGCAGCCGGTCGATGATTCTCTCTCATCATTGATGTTTCTGTCTCTCTATCCTTCTCCCCTCCTCTCTGGAATCAATACAAATATATTTAAAAAAAAAAATAAGATAGCATACATTTGCTTAATTTCAGCCCCCTTGTATATGTCATGAGAAATCTTGGCAAAAGAACAAAGAGGAGCTTGTAGGTATTGTGGTGTGTGTGCGTGTGTGTGTGTGTGTATGTGTGTTCATGTGTGTTCATGTGTTCTTTCAACATCTGCAGATGCAAAGCATGCCTTTTGGTGATATTTCCCCTGTGTGTCTGCCTTTCCACAAACATTCCCCTTCTTGACCCAGCCTGGGACTACAGAGCTGCCTGGCTCTCCTGAAAACCACCTTGGGATTGCACCCCCTTGTCCTCTGTACTCGAAGCATCCTCATGAGTTCCCACGTGCCCATTGCCTACCTGTCAACAAAGGGCTGCTGCTCCAACTCATTTCTCTAATAAGACTGCATGTAGCAATGTATTTTGGTAAGGAATTTGGGGACTAACTCAAAATAGCACATATTCCAGACTTCGAGTGAAATTCAATATGATTTTATTGAACTGGCCACTCTAAATTTATTTTATTTTTTTTCCCTTTTTGTTGAATTGGATTTTGTTATTTTATTGTGTTTCTCCCCTAAGGCTTACCACCTGGATTGTTTTAATGTGGTAGAATTTTGTTGTTTTTGTAAAGAAGTGTGATGTGGTTGGTCAGCTGATAGGATTGTGGTGGTTTCTGAGGGTCAGGAGTGCAGGCAAGGCTTAGCCTAATCCTTGGCTCTGGTTTTCACAAGGCCGCTGCAGTCAAGGTGTTGGTCAGGCTATGTTCTCATCTGAAGGATCGACTGGGGAAGAATCTTTTTCCAGGTTCATTCAGATTATGGGCAAAATTAATTTCCTTGTGGATGATGAGTGAGGGCCTGAGCTTTTTACCGGTGAAGGAGGCCACCTTAGACCTTAGGGAGGCCTGTGGTTCCTTCTATATGGGCTTTCTGAACCTTGCCACTCTCATAAAAAAGCCAAGAAAATTAGACTTCACCTTAAGGATGGCCCAGTCCCTTTACCTAAGTCAGGCTGACCCAGGAAATACTCACTATTCATTCATTGAAAGTCAACCCATTTGGGGGCCTTAATTACATGTTCAGAATCCATCACCTTTGCCATATGCTATTGGCTGGAAGCAAATCATAGGTCTCTCCCACATCCAAGGGAAATTTTTATACACCTGTGAACATTAAGGGGGGAGGGTTGACGATCTTTGGGGAGGTCACCTTAGGACCCATCCACCACAATTTTTACTAAATTCACATTGTTCAAGGGAAGGGTTGTAAGTTGAGATAGTTGAGATGTAAGGAGTCAAAGGGGGTATTATAGAAAAAGTTCCAAAAAGGAGACTACTAAATTGAAAGAATTGGACAGAAAAGCAAGAACTGAAATCTGCAGTCAAAAATTATTGGTGGAGAAGGAGGGTATTCAAGTCATCAGTGAGCATCCAGCAAGCCAACCTGATGAGCAAAAGTGCAAAAAGCTACAGCTACTCTTTTTGCTACTCTTGACCCTTATTCTGTCGGCGTATTGTCTACTTTTAAAGGTGCAATTGTATCAAGCACTGTCTCAGTCATTTGGACACATTTTGTCATTTCATTGTGTTTCTGTGAGGCTAAAATAAGAGACTCCAGTTCTTTGTAAAATGAAAAGCTCCGAAAAATGACAAAGGTGAACTGCTCCTATTTGGCATCAGCATTAGGCGGCTTTCTTAGCCTTCTCCTGGGCTGCTCTTGCCTTTTGCTCCAGACTGTCACCTGTGATTCTCTACTCGATGCCATCATCTCACAGGAGGCTGCGTGGAGCCTGTGTCTGTATCCCCACTCCCAGGGGATTGCCTGCAGCATAAGGATGGAGTATGTACTTTGGGGGCCTAGGGAGTGTGAGCCGACACTCCAGGTAGGGGTGCGTTCAGTTGTAGGGAAGTTCTGACTTCTACAGCTGGACTGGCAAGTGTCCAAGTGCATCTTGTTCAGGGAAGGGCCGCACCCCACAGGGCCCCGCAAGGACTGAAGATGTACAAATGGCATAGGCGGGCCCTGTGGGAGGGAAGCATGTAAGGGTTAGCCAAAGGATGTAGGAGAAAGTATGTAAGAAAAGCAGAATTTGCCCTAACTGGTTTGGCTCAGTGGATAGAGCGTCGGCCTGCGGACTGAAAGGCCCCGGGTTCGATTCCAGTCAAGAGCATGTACCTTGGTTGCGGGCCCATCCCCTGTGGGAGGTGTGCAGGAGGCAGCTGATCGATGTTTCTCTCCCATCGATGTTTCTAACTCTCTATCCCTCTCCCTTTTTCTCTGTAAAAAAATCAATAAAATATATATTAAAAAAAAAACACAGAATTTGGTGGCTGAAAAACCTTCCTGGGGTAAGGTTGTCAGTACCAGGGATACTGACATAGGTGCTACGGTATTAGAGACCTAAAAAATAAATAAAATACAGCCAACATTATGCATATTTACTATGAATCAGGTATTGTTCAAAATGTTTTTAAAAAATTAATTCATTTATTCCTCATAACTGTTTAATGAATTGCATTTTATTCTCATCTTACAGACGAAATAGCTAAGCCATTGAGTGGTGGGTAACTTGGCCAGGACCAGACAGGTATAAAGCTGTCTCCACACTTGAACAATGCATTGCATGTCTGCTCAGCCCACAGCCTTAACTTCTCTGTCTACCACCTCCTCCACGAGTGATGGCATCACCTGGCAGCCGAGTGGGCAGAGGTAGGCAGGTGACTGACATCCAGCAGATCAGGCCACATGGAGACTCCCTGGGTGGCTAGATTCAGGGAAGACCCCGATCTCTGGGACATCTGGACAATTCAGTGTAGGGTCTTTTTTCTGAACTGGAGGCTCAGGATCAGGGCGACAAGTTACGGGGAGCAGAGAATGGAGTGTGCATTACAGGCTGACTTGAAACTGGGCTGTGGCTTCTTGTATCGGGGTTACTTTGCTGGATCCTAAACTGAGGGGTGGGGCTGAGCCTGAGGGAGTCCTGAAGGGCAGCCTGCCAAGCAAGGCACAGGAATGACTTAACAAGCACTTACCTGTCTGGTGTTAGCACGTGTTTGGGCTGCGAGAACTCACAGGGGGGCAAGGTCATTCCTGCCCTGGGATTGTTCCCCACTGAGAGGCACCGTTTGCTGTTTTCTCTCCATATGGGCCAGCACCACACCTGATATTGCCTCTTTTTTAACCACAAGAGTAGAAATGATTGATACTATTATTTTCTGAGACAAACTTTTCCATGGCAATTTTAATAAAACCCAAATGGAAATTCAATTTACTAAAAGCACATCCCTTTTTCATTTCCTCATTTTCTACTTAATTGGAACATTAACACGAGCCTGAGAGTAGAAAAAAATTAGGTTAACAGCTTTAAAACAAATCTCTTAAATGCCAGTGAAACAGTGAGAGGGGCTGCATGTCATGTGCGTGTCATCTTGGGCCCCCGGGGCGGGGGATTCTGGCAGGTCAGGGTCCCTCTGGGGACCCCACCCAGAGCCATGGGAGCCACGCTTCCCTGCTGGTGAGAATCAAAGTCCAGAGCATGCAGATCCTTTGAAAGTCAGTATTTTCACTTAGGTGGGATTTCTACACAATATGGAGCTAGACTACACATCCTGTGCTCACAGGCCTTCAATGTGCATATACATCAACTAGGTCTAAACCCCTTATGCTTTTATTGCATGCTACTCAGAAGTGAAAACAAATGCCAAACAAACTAAAGCCAAACACATTACCAAAGCAAAAATAAGATTGTCAAGAGTAATGAACTTTGCTAAAACTAAGTAGTCGCTTGCACTGGGGCTGTGGCACGGCCTCATTTTCCCATGCCTCTCTTACTCTGTTGGGGGAAGTCAATTTTTTGACCACTGGTGCACCACCTCAGCACCTGTGGCCCTGCCCTTCGCAATGATGTCCTTTGCAGTTCACGCGGCAGGAATTCATCACTTGCTGCTGAATCTGCTTTGTTTTTCTCTCCTTAGCCTGGGACAATTAAAGTAGCAGTGTGTGTCTCATGACAAGTCATTTGCAAACATACTCACAAAGTTGGATACTGGAGCTTGTGAAAGGATTTGGAAATAAAGCAGTCATACAGAGCTGAGAGAGAGAGAGAGAGAGGGAAGGAGGGAGGGAGGGAGGGAGGGAGAGAGAGAGAGAGAGAGAGAGAGAGAGAGAGAGAGAGAGAGAGAGAGAGAGAGAGAGACAGAGAGAGAGAAGGAGAAGGAGAAAGAGTAAATATCCTATCTTAGAAGGGTCTCTGCCTCAGTAGTGAGTACTTGGATGGATGGGAGGATGGAGCCAGAGAAAGGGCCACCTTTGGGTGGCCGAAAGCCGAAAGCCGAAAGCCCAAAGCAGAGTGGGCAAAGTACATGAAAACTTCAAGCATCAATTCAAGTGATGATCAGGGGCAATGTTCACACAGAACCCAAGTGCCAAAGACAGCTGTAGAATATGCTAGTAGGTGTGGGCTGGATGTTGTGAATCGTGTCCTCTTTCCCACAGGCCCAGTGGCAACTGGGGACCTGGGCCCAGTGCCTGGGGAGATGAATTCTGAGTGACTGAAGGGCATCTGGGCCCAGTCAATTGATGCTTTCCTTCAGTGTATTTCTTTCCAATGCATCGCTATTAAGAAGTGGTTGAGAATGGACAGCCAAGAAGTGGCAGAGTTCCTCACAGATTTGTAGCTGGTACTGATTAAATACCAGCAGGAGCGTGACCTTCACCCTGCCCTGTCCCAAACCTTCCTGTCAGGGGTGATCAGGATTAAATCCTTGGTTTTCTTCATCAAGGAAGCTTTCATGTGGAATGGAAATACCCAACTTCTATGGAGCAGTCTTAAATCGGGTGTATTATAACCAACGAAATGAATTGAATTATTTTAAGATTGAGGATTATTTTTCTATTGGCATGTTATGAAAGTATGCTATTGATCTCAGCTTTTAGATTAGGAAAGTAGCTATTGTGTTTTCTACAGAACTTTCAATTTCATGCTAAAATTCTTTTAGAGAACATAGGTTTCCAGATGGTAAGATTGTGATAATAATTAGAATTAGACCAGAATTTAATTTTGATGTTATTCATGTAGAGGGTTATTTTAGCTTCTGAATAATTTAAACCAATTTTTGGTTTACTGTATTCAATAAAGAAAACCAATTGAGTTTAGATTTCTTTTATTTCTCTTTGTTAGTCTCTATGTGTTTTGTTTTTTAAGCCAGTGGATTGTGTATTCTTAGATGCATTTAATACAAAATGCCTATCTTACATGGAAATGAAGGCTTACAAAAGCTATGTAATTTCAGCTAGATGATATCAGACCTGGATTTGAAATTGTCTATTCCGTGATCCTAAATTCTGTTTACTTTCTTTCCCCCCACTGTTATATTTTCTATCCGCTATTGCTTCACTTCCTTTATCCTACCTCATTTTTTTCTCATCCATAACAAACTAAATTTGAATTAGTTAATGGTCAGTCCTATTCAGGTCTAACATTTTTCATGTGAACTCCAAATTACCAATCTAAAATCTTCTTGTATAAAATATTCATACACAGTGACTCAGTGTAAATATCTTGGGTATCTCTTATCTTTTGTGGTTTCTAAAACAGACCACAATGTAAAGTTACTTTCTACCAGGGTAAGTAATGGCTTCTGTGGTCATATAAAAGCATAATCTGCCATTTTATTTTATTTGTTTATTTAATAATCAAATACTTACATACATTTACATCTATATTTTTATATATATTATGTCAATGCATATGTATTTTTATGGATGTAGACAAAAGCCTCATGAAATTTTAGATCAATTAATTAATTTTAAAGCTAAGTTGCATTACTTAGGGTAGATGCTTAATCATTTCAATATAGAGTGTCCTAAAAATTTATATACATATACTTTGAAAAATTATAAAGGTGGTGTTTATTAAAATACATTTCATTTTCAAAATCAAGCTATCATCTGTTAAAGTGTGTATACATTTTGGGGGAACACCCTATATATAAGGATGGTGCAATTCTGAATGTACTGCAGAAGTCCGAGAAACTTGGATACATAATTCAAACTCATTCACTTTGCTGGCTTCTTTACTTCTACCAGCTATCTCTGCGGTTCTTGGAAGCCGGAGATTCCATGAAGTGGATGGCAACTCAATGGGAAATTCTTGCTGTCTCTCATTGTATCTCTTCCACCACATGTTACCTTGAATCCCAATACCTGCATTTCATCGAAGCAATCAGCCATGCCCTTACATATTCATTGTGGCTTAATGTTCACAAAGAATGGCTGATCACTCCGCGAGAACATACAATCTTCTGAATCCTGGGGGTTTCTCGGAACTCTCTTAATTCTCAAAAGTCCTTAATTTGAAGGGACAGTTAGCTAATGCTCTAAACCTGTTCCCATGACCTTGCCATCTGCTTGCATTAAAAACAAGGTAAATCACTCACTTTGCTTCTACTTTTCCAAGTGACAAGTTGACATGATGTCTGTCTCCATCACCCAGAAGACACATGATTCTTGGCCACCCTCCGCCCTCTCCTTCAGGACCCATCAGGCCCCTGTGCGGGCTGATGGAGGGGATGAGGAGCACACTGACCTGTCAACGCAGATTTGGAAGAGCTTCCCCTGTGTCTTGCATTTCTCCTGCTGCATGTATTTTACCGATAGCCAGTGAACTCAGACTTTCACTAAACATTCTTTCTTGGCGGTGTGTGGATCCATCTTATTATTAAGAAATATTTTTTGGAAAATATCTGGCATGTCATTCTGTCCTCAGAGCTGGTATACCCAAGAATCAATGGTGTTCTTGTTAGCTTAATGATCTGTCTCTCCTAGGAGGCTGATCTCTCCGAGGACAGAGCTTTACCACATTCATCTTTATTTTATGCGGTTCCTAGTCGAGTATCTGGGGTGGACTGCCTTACTGACTGACTGACTGATCTGGTTGGTTGAGACCCAGTAAGAGATATTCCTTAGCCCCATTATACACGAGAGAGGCCCAGCGTTTTGACCAAGGACTCTAAACTAGTAAACTGCCCCAGTGGAATGACCTCTATCCTGGTTATTTATACCACATCCTTTATTTACACTACACAATCCATAAAAAAGCAAGATATGTGGGAGGATATGAAATTGCAACTGGGGCTTAATAAATTTTGTAAAATTGATAAAACTTCCATCAGCATAGAAAAGATGGGAGAAAATTCCAGGCAATGAAAACTGAGGTGGGGTCAGGGGAGGGATGGAACTTGGATATGGACTTGGTGCATGTGGGAGGGAATGATGCATTTTGCTTAATCGGAGTGAGAGCCTATGCTGGGAGAGAGTGGATGGCTCTGATTTTGGAGGGTCTTGACCATTAGCTAGCGGCACCTAAAATATGCACAGGACAGCTGTAATTATCACCCTTCGCAATCATTTTCCACATTGTATTGTGCTCACTGACATTTAAAGTGCTCTTGTAGATATTATAGGTTTTCATTTTTTTTAATTACCTAAGAGGTAGGAAATGCTAGATAGTTTTTCCAATCTGAAGACCGAGGCTCAATTTGCTGTCCACTTACACAATCCTGCAGGGTGCCTCTCCGTTACTTGCCTGGAGATTTACTTGCTTGTAGAAGGAACCAGAATCTTCTGGAGCAGGTTGTATAGTTTTAAATGTTTATCCTCCAAATGTTACATACTTTTTCATGATGTTCATGGCAGGGAAAAAGAATACCTACAATGAGGAATAAAAATTCAGACAATATAGTATTGTGTTTGCATTGACCTTCTAATCCCAAAGCTTACTGTTAAACCAGGCTTTGTCTGTTATGACTCAGTAGTAATCTCTGGCTGGATTTTGTGATCTGCGTCCTTTTGTGTGTCAGTTCGGGTTTTGCTGGTCTCACTGCCATTCATGCTAATTTGGCCAGCTGGGCACTTATTGAATACGGCGGCTCCGCCCAGTTTACAGTGAACTTCAGACCTAATCCCTGCACTCAAGGAACTGGCATTTTATGAGAGGAGGAAGCATTAGAGTGTAACTTCTGGTAAAAGGGAATACGTTCCTCAAACTACTGGTCTCAGACAGAGAACTGGTAAACAAACAGTATGAGAGTTTGTTACTTTAGGTTTTCTGCTCACACACACACACACACACACACACACACACACACACATATATGTGTGTGTGTGTGTATATGTGTATATATATGTATATATATGTACATGTATATATATATATATATACACGTGTACATATATATATATATAGTGTGTGTGTGTGTGTATAGTGTGTTTTAATATGTTTCTCTGAATTCAGGATTAAAATACCCACATATACACCACACAAATGCATGTTTCAAAACATAGAATAGCTGTGCAGAACATTCTTGAACTCGATGAAATTTACTCTTGTCACAGGAAAAAAATGTTTGCCTTGACAACTAATACACACACACACACACACACACACACACACACACACACAGCACACCCATATGGGCTATAACAATACTAACCTAAGTAATTAAAAAAATATTGAAATATTTAGAAACTATCAATGGGGTAGATATTAGAACTTTAAATTAAAAAAACCCAAAAAACTCTACGGCATGGCTTAGCAGTGATGGCGAACCTATGACACGCGTGTCAGCACTGACACGCGTAGCCATTTCTGATGACACGCGACCGCATGCCGAGGATGAAACATTTGCTGCTCCTGAGGATGAAACATTTGCGACTAGAGTCTTGGAGTTAGTTTTTTCCTCAAAGTGACACACTACCCGAGTTATGCTCAGTTTTTTTTGGCGAAGTTTGACACACCAAGCTCAAAAGGTTGCCCATCACTGGCTTAGTGGTTGAGTGTCGACCTCTGAACCAGGAGGTCACAGTTCAATTTCAGGCAGGGCACATGTCCAGCTCAGTCCCCAGTGTGGGGCATGCAGGAGGCAGCCAATCAATGTTTCTCTCTTATCATTGATGTTTCCATCTCTCTCTCCCTTCCTCTCTGAAATCAATAAAAATGTGTTAAAAAATAAAAAAGGAAATAAACTCTTAGGAAAGTCAGAGGAATAACCAAATACTTTTCTAATTGGGATCCAAAAAACAACTAAAATAATTGAAATTGACATTTGCTTGGCCTGACTTGAGTTTGTTTGGGAGGAGTAATATTATACACAGTTTTTCTGAACCCTTATGGACAAAGAAACGTGCCTCTTCTGCATTCCCCCCTTGCAGACTAGCAGCTCATTGACAGTGAGGATGCGGTAAGGGAGGCTTGTTGGCTCAAACATTTAGTCCTAGTCATTGTTGTTGTAACTCAGCAATCACGAATCCATCCATTCCAAAGACATTTACTGCGCTCCAGTCCAGGCACATAGGACCAGTGTTCAGGAATAAGAATAAAAATATGCGTAAGACAGTTTGCATATTCCTGCCCCACATTCTCTTCCAGAATGTTCCATTTCCCCTGTAGAGAGGTAGAGTCTATAACCACACCCTTGAACTTATTCAGGCCATTGCAACGGGATTAACTAATAGAGCATAGCCCCTCTGCTTCCGGGCGGGGGGAGGTCATACATGCAATTCGGCCTCTGGTTCTCTTGACCAGGGAGCATTGAGCTGATACAAGAAGGCTGAGGCTTCCATCTTGTGAGGAAGCCCAAGCTAACTCACATGGAGGAAATCCCAGCCACGGCCCAGCTCCAGCCACTGTCTGCCTAGGAGAACAGGAGAAACTCTCAGCCAGAACTGCTCAACTGAGCGATTCCCAAATGCCTCATCCCCAGACATCATGAAAAAGAAATGGTTGTTTTAAGATGCTTTTGAGGGAGTGGGGCAGTTATGCAGAAATTGATCACCAGAACATCACAGCAAATACTGCCCTTAAGTTCTAATTTAGTGAGAAACATCTGTCTTAATAACATCCATGAATTACATAATAAATTGCATAAGTAATTATGATGTGAGGGTGACAGTTATAAGCGCCACAGAGAGAAGCAGTTCAAGTGCTGTAGGGACTCAGAGAAGGGTGAGGTGACACTAACATTGAAAACCTCACAGGGGAGCTAGTGGGTGACCTGGACCTTGACTGACCTGAGGTTTGGACATGTAGAGGTGAGAAAATTCCAGGTGGAAGGAACACATTACCCACGGATGTGTAACTAGTTCGATACCTAATACTTTGCACAGTTCTCAATTATAGTGGCCAGCTCAAACCCTCCAGGACACAATTAGTTTCCATGGCATCTGTTGCCATTTTGTCTATGGCAACACCAACTGTGTTTTCATATCCGATTTGGAATTCACATCTGGTTTATTGGACACGCATTATTTTGAGTGTTGCTTGGGTTTTGTGGCATCGTCTGCTTTCTTCATCAAAACCACCTATCATGTGTCAGACCACCTGTCATGTGCCTGTCCCTCTGGCAGGTTTGAGGGGGGAAAGGGAAGAGGAGACTATGTCCTTGTCCTAAAAGAGCCCATGCTTGGTTGCAGAGACAGAACTCTCACATTGGCATTGCAGGGTACCGGGCGCTGTGAGGAAGGTGGGTGAAGAGGCACCTGCCGGGGGGTGGGGGGGTCTGGATGGGCTGCAGAGGAGCCAAGATTCTCACCCAACCACTGCGCGCTCAGTTCTGCAAGGCAGATGCAAAAGAATTCCGGGCACAGGAAAAAGGAAGAAAAATGGGCCCACAACATAAGGCATGCCGTGTTTGGGAAACTGCAAATAGTTCGGTACAACCCAGAGAGCAGTGTTTCAGTGGGGGCTTGTGGGAAAAGGCTGGAGAAGGAGGCGGGAGCCGGCTCACGAGGCGGGGCCTGCTTTCTCTGTTTGGACCCCCTTCCGAAGGTGACAGGGAGAATCTTTGAAAGGTCATGCGCTATTGGGTCTGCACATTCAAATCGTAATTATTCCTCCCGGGGCCACTTTCTGTATGTATGCTTTCTGGGGCTAGAACACACTCCTTGATGAAAAGCCATCTCGCTTTTGCCTACTTGAGAATTCTGTCATCCATTGTCCCCCCCGCAGAGAGTATTCACCGTAATGATGGGGCCTAATGTACCTGAAAGAAATGCCACCTTCCAGGAGCCAGAGGCAATCCATCCCACGGTGCGTCCCACGCGCTGTTCTTGCTGCAAGTGTGGTTTCTCATGCCTTGAGACTTGCATGATCCCATAAAGACACCGATTGCAGTCATTTATGGACTGTGGCTGTCAGACCCATTCAGTCTCTTGGCGATGGATGAATTACAATTTCAGAACGCTCCACCCCGTACAAAACCCACATAATTAGCCTAGCCCCACTGTCAGGAAATCTGGTGGTAAATAATTCAAGATAAGAAAAAATACAATCCCACTGGGGAATTGCAAGTGCCTCTATGTCATGACCCACGACGGCCCCTGGGACATGTGATGCTGTGCGGATGGGACCGCAGGCTCCTTAATGAACCTTCCCATCCTGGTACCGCTCTCTCTGCTCCAGGTTATCTGATCTGCCTGAAGCCTGTCATTCATCATCCTCCACCATGAAGGGCAATTTTTCCAGAAAACCCAGTCCCATATTTCTTCTCTTCTGTGGGGTTGACGGGGCTCTAAGTGCTTTACGATATTCTTTTCATTCAGGCCTTAGAAACTGCCAGGAGGAGACGTTAAATTCGGCCACTGTTACCCACTGCAGATGTTTGTTTTCTAGTTGTATTCCGGGAAAGCAACATCTGAATGTGTAGCAACTAGAATTCCCAAGGAGAGCCAAATGCTTTCAGATGATACTTCTTCTTGATGAAATATTTTATAACCATGTAAACCTATAATATAAAAGGTTATAGAACTGTATGTGAAATAATACTGTATGTAAAATAAATAATACAGGCATGTAATTAAGAATAAAAAACTAGATTTAGCACACCTTTCCGATAGTTATAATTCTGTACAATTTATGCCACCTGGACAAGAACTGGGAAGAAAATTTGTTCTTTGCAAGGGTGGTATTGAAAAAAAAAAAAAAGTCCCTTTTGCGTTTATTGCATTACCATGCTATCTCTTCATTAAAGCAATAGCAAGGTTTAAAAAAATTTTTTTCTGGGTGGCTAGCAGTCCTGGTTGTCTCCTGGCGACAACACAGACGTGGCTCCAGGTCTCAGGTCTCAAGGAGTTTACAGCAGGGCCCCCAGTCCCCGGGAAAGAGCAACAGGAAAATCAGTGTTTAGAGCTGACCAGACGCCCTTGTGCACACGCGGTGCCTGGAGCACGGGGTGCGGTGTTCCCTGGCCCCGCGGCTGGCGGGGGCATTCTGTCCTGAGGGCCCGCAGTGAGCTGTGCTCAGATCTCGGGGTCACACTGCCCGCTGGCCTCCCCAGGCTGCGTGCTCTCGCTCTCCGTGGCTCGAAAGCAAGTCGCTTACACTCAGGTCACTTAACTCTCATGGCAGCCCAGGGGAAGGAAGGCCAGCCAGGGAGGGACGTGTCGGGCAGCTCAGTGACTCGCCCAGGTGACAGGGTGGCCAAGTGACACTGCTCCCCCCACCCCCCGCCCGGCTGTCCGCCCTCTGAGGTTTTCCTCGCATTCACTTCTCTAAGTGCCATGCCCGAGGAAATAGTTGCTAGATCTTAGGGGATGACAGTGGGATCGCTTGGTGCTCATGAAGTTTTATCATGTGATTTTTAGATGTTTTGGTGTAATTCACATGGAGAAGAGATTAGGATTTTAAGGATGTGACAATGGGATTTTTCTGCTTAGGATTTTTAAGGATATAACAATGGGATTGCTTGGTGCTCATGAAGTTTTATCATGTGATTTAGATGTTTTGGTGTAATTCACATGGAGAAGAGATGAGGATGTTAAGGGGATGCCAGTGGGATTGCTTGGTGCTTGTGGTGGTGTATCGTGTACCTTGGGTACTTTAGTATAACTGTGGAGAAGAGATCTTCCTTGTGGCCGTCTGTCCTTTGAGACTTGGATGCAGTGGATCCAGGTTTCTGCCTGCTCGGACCCTAACGTCCCTTGTTGGTTTTCTCCTCACCCAGCTGAGAGCGGGATGCGATTCCTGCTCCATGATTTCTCCCAAGCGCTGTCCGTGTGTTTACAACGGGCTTTATTGCAGATTTGGGGGCAGCGATTGGGTTTTAATTTGTAGCGGTGTGAACAGCATGAAATTAAATATTAGTTATACCATAAAATGAAGTATATAAACTTAACTACAGGAAGCACGGAGTAGCTGGGCTTCTTTATAAACAATACAGAAGTAGAATAAAACTCCAAGTTGTCTTTCACTCTGTATCTTTTTTCTCCCTGACACATCCCCAGTGAGAGGCCTGTCTCCCTGGGGTCCCACCCCTGAACACCTTCCCCTGCCTTTCTCAGAGCAGGCCTCCGTCAGAGCTGCCAGGCAGCGCAGCCACAGCAGGTTTTGGTTGAGTGTTTTTTGTTTGTTTGTTTATTTGTTTGTTTTTACATGGAGGATTTAGCTTTCCGTCTTCTCCGAATGGCTCATGAATGTGTTCTTCACAGGAAAGGGTCATCTACTTCTTTTCTCGTCTTTGAGCAGCCTAGCTAACCTGCAGCTCAGGAACATTTTGTCTTTTCTCCCCCCACCCCATAAGTCATCGTCAGTGCAAAGATGTGAAAATTGACTTACTCATCATGCACTGACCCCCAACTTTATCCAGAGGGGAGGCTCCAACCATCAGATCTGGTTTCCTTATCTATTTTTAAAAAGATAGTCCACTGTGTAAATGTACCACAGCCCTTTTTTTAAACCTTTTAGCGACAGCATGGATGCACCTAAAGAATAGCATGCTAAGTGAAATAAGCCAGTCAGAGAAAGACAAATACCATGATTTTACTTATATGTGGAATCTAATGAACAAAATACAAACGGACTCATAGAAACAGAGAATAGACTGACAGCTGTCAGAGGGGAGGGGGGTTGGGGGACTGGATGAAACAAAGGAAAAAAACCCACTCATAGACACAGGTAATCATCAGAGGGAAGGGGGGTTGGGGAGGGTAGGAAAGGGTAAAGAGGGATTAAATGGTGATGAAAGGAGACTTAACTTGGGGTGGTGAGCACACAGTACAATATACAATGATGTATTATAGAACCATACGTCTGAAACTTATATAATTTTATTCACCAATTAACCAACATTCCCCAACAAATTCAATAAAAATTTAAAAAATAAAAATAAAATGGTGCTCTCTAAAAAACGGTCTTGCTCCATATTCCCATACTACCCAGATGCACACAATCTATTATGAAGTTATATTTGCTATCAATTTCTAAACTGCTCCTCACTAAGGAACAGAGGACAGCTCTAAGAAAATTCTTTTTCTCTTTATTTTTGGTGTTGCCCAGTTCTCCTGATTCTTTACATGTGTTTCATATAGTTCCTAACCCACGTTGCTCTGTGTGTACTTATTTTCACTTTTTGGGGGTCATTTGAAAACAGGTTTGGTCTTTGTAGCCTAGACAATGATATGGCTAAGGTTTTGCATGACAGAATATGGTGAGCACCTGACTCTGGAGTTGCACCAACTTGACTCATTTGCATACTGGCTGTGCAACATTGGGCAAGTATGCAAGCCTCAGTTTTCTTATCTGTAAAATGGGAAAACAAGTAATAATTACTTTAAGTATTGTGAAGATGAAAATTCAGATCATTCTAGGAGGAGCATTTAGCAAGGTGCTTGGCATACAGAAAGCTCTCAACATATGCATATGGCAAATCACATCATTATTTCCATCCTCTCCAAAAAGAATTACAAATGCCTGTCTTTCGTTGTTTATTAACTACAAATAAAGTCTTACCATTGTGAAGTCCCAAAGTTCCAGTTTCTTCTTTGAATGCTCTGTACCACAAGCTGCTACTTGTGTGTTCTGGGTCTACAGGGGATTGATTTATTCTTCTTTTAGACAGAAATAAACTCTCGGCAGAAAATTCATGCCTTGATGCTTCTTGTACAATAATATTGAAATCCAACATTCTCTTCCAACCTCCCCCTGCCCAGGGTTGTAGCTGTCGGTGGGTCGCTGGTTAGTCATTTCTGCCCGACATTGTTTGCTCCATTAGCCCCTAGGCCCCTGGTGTCAGAGGAGGAATGCGGCCCGGAGAGGTTCGACACATGTGTGGGGTGGCCCTGGAACTACGAAACCCGTCCCTAGTTTGATCCATAGAAGAGGCCAAGACGTGTTTGTTCATTCAGTAAGTCCCAGCATATCGGAGACAGTTGTGTCATTGTTTAACATGTACACACTTTCAAGTCAAGCAAATTGGGTTCCAATGAGAATCCTGCCAATGACCAGTATGTGTCCCTGAACAATTTCCGCAACTATTAAACTCTTCTTTCTTCCTTTAGCACAGTGGTCGGCAAACTCATTAGTCAACAGAGCCAAATATCAATAGTACAACGATTGAAATTTCTTTTGAGAGCCAAATTTTTTCAACTTAAACTTCTTCTAATGCCACTTCTTCAAAATAGACTCGCCCAGGCCGTGGTATTTTGTGGAAGAGCCACACTCAAGGGGCCAAGGAGCCGCATGTGGCTCGCGAGCCGCAGTTTGCCGACCACTGCTTTAGCATACAGATCATACTGCCAATTAAGGTTTTGGCAAGAATTAAAGAATAGTTAGGCAAGGGAATGGTAAATATATGTTGATTAATAAATTCAGCAACTACTTAGTGTGCAACTAGGCGGTGATTAGCTTAATTGCATGTTCAGAGGAATCTAAGTGGTAGGTGTGCCCCACTAGTTAGCTGGCGGGTGAAGCTGCTCCTTTTGTTAGTAAAATCCCTGTCCATGTCTGAGGACTGTCAAACCGCCCGCGGGCGGGCGGGCGCCTGGGCCTTCTCACCCCTCCGGGAGCTGGGCAGTCCGAGGCTGTCCCTCCCTGAGCACACCAACAGAACCACCCGTGAATCATGTGCACCCGGGGGCGGGGGGTGGGGGGGGACATCATAGCGTTTCCTTTGCGGGCCTCGTGGCAAAGCCAGAGCCCCTCTGGCTGACTAGTTGGAAAGTGTAGTCTTCCCCGCAAGGGCTGCGGGCGGCTGCGGAGCCGGAGACAGGCTGGGAACATGCCTCTTTGGAGGGGGTTGGCACTCCAAAGCGATTCATTTGAATCTCGGAGCAAAAGGGGCCTGAGAGGCCACCTCAGTGCACCTCGGCCCAGGCACCAGGCCGCTCGGGAGCCTTCCCCTCACCCAGGGAGCAGAGGGGCCTGCAGGACTCGGGGGCTGCGGTCTGACATCCCTGGACGGCTTCTGGGTTTGGTTTTTCTTGCCATCGCTGCCCATTAATCTTTGCCCAAACCTTAATATTTCTTCTCGAGGCTCTGACATCAATCTGGCAGGTCCCCGCTGACATCCAGCCCCGACTCCCTCCATCACCACTGTCTGACATTCTCTTTCACCACAAATCTGGCCCTGGTGGCTCTCTGTGTGAGTCTTTCAAATCCTTGCGTGGCACTCACGGGCCCAGACGTTTGGGTCTCTGTCTAGCTGTCATTGTATTGCCTTTCCCACACTCTGTGCTCCGTGAGTGCTGACCTTCCCGGTCCCGCACATGCTGTGGAGGTGGGCCTCTCTGAGCCTTCACGCCTGCCGCTCTGTTTGGTACCCTGGTCCTTCCCCCTCCTGGTTGTTCCGTCATCAACTCATCCCAAAGGCACACCTCTGCCCATCGGCCGGGCTCCAGGCCCCGTTGCCCCCCAGTGAACGCCCTGGGGTCATCCTTCCGAAGGAGTGTTGTTGTTTTCCTTCCAAGAACTCATCATTGTGGGCTGGACACAGATCCAGATACAGCTTAAATATGTTGTTCTAAACGCAAATTCAAATCCTTTCAAGCTTTAGTCTGCACTAGATGCCCTGTGTCCCAACATATCGGAGACAGTTGTGTCATTGTTTAACACACACACTTTCAAGGCAAGCAAATTGGGTTCCAATGAGAATCCTGCCAATGACTAGTATGTGACCCTGAACAATTCCCCTAACAAACTCTTTTAGTTCTTTCCTTACCATACAGATCATACTGCCAATTAAAGTTTTGGTAAGAATTAAAGAAGTGGTTAGCTTAGGGAATGGTAAATAGATGTTGATTAATAAATTTAGAAGTCATAAAACATTTAAAATATTTGTTGACCTTCGCAGTCACATACTCTTTGATTTCTGTCCTCTTCTAGACTTTTCTTTTGTTCCGAGGTCTCAAAATTTATATATCATCCAGTGAAGGTGTGTGCTGGGGCTACAGGATAGGGAGGGAGAGGCAGGCAGGTAGCCCACCGAGGGCATTGTCCTGAGGCATAAAGGAATTGACAAATATAAAGGGACGGACATAAGCTCGAGAAATGTTTAGATGGTCTTGTCAACGATGCCGGCAGCACCCAGCTCTTGGAGGCTGTCTCTCTTCTTGGAAGAGAGTGTTGGGCAGAGTCATGGCCACCTCGAGGATGTCCATGTCCTAACCCTCAGAACCCATGAATTTGTTCTTTCACACTGAAAGGGAAATTAGGGGAGCAGATACAATTAAGGTCCTAACAAGCTGACCTTAAAATAGCCCTGGGGTTTGCCAATGGACTCCATGTCATCACAGGGTTCCTGAAAGTGGAAGAGGGGGCAGAAGGCAAGGGTCCTAGGAAGAAATGCAACAAGAGAAGTAGGCCGGAGAGATGTAGTGTTGCTTGTTTTGAAGACGGAAGAAGGGGGCCCTGAGCCCAGGAATGTGAGTGGCTTCTGAGAGACTTCAGAGGGCGAGGAAATGTGTTCACCCTGCAGCCTCCGGAAGGAATGAGACCCTACGGTCACCTTGTTCTGGTTCAGCGAGAGCCTTGTCAGAACTCTGACGGACAGAACTGTGTGATAACACATGTGTTTTATAATATGTTGTTTCCAGCCACTAAGCCAGTGGTCATTTGTCCCAGCAGTAACAGAACATGACTACACAAACGGAGGAAAGCATTTGAATGCCTGATGATTGTAGGACATCGTATTGGTAAACAAAATTGCCTGTGAAGCAAGGAACCAGATTTCTGGAGGTGCTCATGAATCTCAGGGCACACAACCCTACCAGCCTACAGGCTTCCTACCCTTTACCTTTATCTTATCGGCAGACTCCAGGGACAGCCACAGAGTCTTGAGTGGTTATGGAAATGTAAGGGGCCAGTCACAGGGTCGCTTTCCCTGTGTGTGAGGGTCGGTGACAGTGACGGTGAGGGAGCGGGGTGTGGCAGCGGCTCATCAGACAGTGACAATAATGATGGTTCATCAGGAGCTGTACATTATTTCTGATCTTCACCCAAAAAAGAAAGAAAAAAAATTTCTAGGAAGTATTATCTATTTAAAAAATTAGAGCCTGGCCAGCGTGGCTCCGTGGTTGAGCATCGACCTATGAACCAGGAGGTCAAGGTTTGATTCCCAGTCAGGGCACATGCCCAGGTTGCAGGCTCCATCCCCAGTAGGGGGCGTGCAGGAGGCAGTCAATCAGTGATTCTCTGTCATCATTGATGTGTCTCTCTCTCCCTCTCCTTTCCTCTCTGAAATCAATAAAAAAATATATTTAAAAAAATGAGGAAACTGAAACACACCCCACGGCGTAGAACAGCAATCGCGGCGCCTCTGTCAATGCATAGGTCTGCACCACCGAAGCTTTACAATGTACCCTGCAGCCTCCCTAACAAGCTGCGCCTCTCTTTTTCATTTTGGACTGAAAAAAGCAGCTGGTATTGTGCTACAATTTGCATCACACCTTAGTTTCTGAAATCCGCCCCCCATCCCACCATGAGACCAATTCTGTGCACTGAGCTATTTGATGGATTAGATATTCACTGCTCACCATTTTTAATAGATGCTGTACGTCAATCTGCTGCTGATGGGACCACAGATCTATTATTTCACTACAATGTCATCATATCAAACGCCATTGTCTTTCCCCCGGCACAGGGCTGTGATAGGCAGAAACATTGAAATCAGAGGCTGTTAGGACATTTTCCCAGAACAAATTGTGTCCTAACAATGCGATGTGGCTTTCCTGGTGTGCTGTGTTCTCCGGAACACTTGTCTCCTCCCCCTGCAAGCGCACATATTCTAAGCTTCACAAATAACACTTTCAGGAGGACTGTGAAGTGCAAGGCCCACATAGTCACGGAGAACTCTAGGGGGCGTGTGCGTGCGTGCGTGTGTGTGTGTGTGTGTGTGTGTGTGTGTGTGTGCTCTCCTGAGGCGCATTTTGCAAAGTTACAGAATGTGGGAGGTGTTATGGTGAGTTTCATGAGGCCTGGGAGGCACGAAAGAACAGGCTTAGGAGTAGTCAGACTAGAAATTCACCACCGACTCTGTTTCAATTGTGTTTCCAGTCCATTGCTCGGGTGACCTTACACGGTGCTGGGAACTGACGAGGGTGGCCAGCACACCAGCTTGTGTGAACTTTACTAAAGTAAGTTGTCAGCCAGGTTTTTGCTTTCCTTCTGACGCTATGCAGGCTCATCCAGAAGGCGAGGTGGCGAACAAGGAGCCTGTGAATGGCATTCCCTGTCCTTTATTATTGCCCCAAGCATTTTATCCCCAAGAAGCCGGAGGCGAGAAAAATCCATGCCTGTATTTATTCATTCATAGACCGTCTGAATTACATATAACCAGTATTCTCAAAGCAGGTACTTCCTGTTTCGAGAACACTGCTCTTTTTTTTCTGTCTAGACCATACCACTTTGTGCATTCTGTGGATGATATTAAAAGCATTTGCTAACTGGTTCCTGCCCTTGAGAAATGTGTCAGCTAATTGTGGAGAAGGGACTTTCACATGTGGAAGAATCCAAGGCTATTTAAGGCATCTACCACGGTGGCTTACCACATTAAGGACCTGGAAGTTATCCCATATAATAAAAGGCTAATATGCAAATTGACTGAATGGTGGAATGACCGGTCACTGTGATGCGCACTGACCACTAGGGGGCAGATACTCAACACAGGAGCTGCCCACTGGTGTTCAGTGCGCTCCCACAGCGGGAGTACCGCTCAGCCAGAAGCTGGGCTCATGGCTGGTGAGCGCAGCGGTGGTGCTGGGAGCCTCTCTCCCCTCCGCAGCAGTTGGACATCCCCTGAGGGCTCCCAGACTGCAAGAGGGCACAAACTGGGCTGATGGACTGCGCCCCCCCTTCCCCCAGTGCAAGAATTTCATGCACCAGGCCTCTAGTTTGGTTATAAAAGAGACTTTGCTAAATTCATGGCATGGACAATGCATGCCCTCATATTTCCAAAGATAGTGCTACCACTATGTGCCACAGTTCCCTGGGATTGTTTTAGAAAGCAGTGAATGTATGAGATAAACTTGAAGAATATTGGGGGAGTTTGAAGGGATAGAGGAGAAAAACAAGGGTATTCTAGATATCAGCGTCTGCATGCCCATCCACATGTGTCCCTAAATAGGTTTGGATGACATTGAGGCTTTCAAAGGGAAGAAAGGGGTTGAAACTGCAGGTTAGTCAGCAGGGCCTGAGTTCTTTTTTAAGCATTTATAACTGGTCCTATAGTTAAGGAAGCACTTGATTTCCTTTCCCTCCCTCCCTCCCTCCCTCCCTCCCTCCTCATCCTCCCTCCCTCCCTCCCTCCCTCCCTCCCTCCCTCCCTCCCTCTTTCCCTCTTTCCCTCTTTCCCTCCCTCCTTCCTTCCTTCCTTCCTTCCTTCCTTCCTTCCTTCCTTCCTTCCTTCCTTCCTTCCTTCCTTCCTTCCTTCCTTCCTTCCTTCCTTCCTTCCTTTCTTTCTTTCTTTCTTTCTTTCTTTCTTTCTTTCTTTTCAATCACATTAATGGCAGTTGAAAGCATTGTCTGAAGAGCACTAGTCATGGGTGATGGAGGCACAGGGCATAGGGTATCCAGCTGGGAGGGTTGTGGCATTGATCCAGCAGCGAGAGAAGAGAGCAGGAGAGCCAATGAGTAGGTGCATTAGGTGCCAGAGGCCTTACGTACATGATCCTGTTTTCAACCTCTGGGGTTTCTGCACGGTAGATACCATCATCCTTACTTTAAAGATGAAGAAACTGAAGCTGGGCAAGCATGAAAAGACTGCTCTTTTTATAGAACTTTCCTTGGCTCTGCATCTCCTGTTCTTTCCACGCCATCAGCCTGCTGGGAGAGCCTGAGCACAAAGTTACTGCATGTCCTGATTCAACCCCCACATCTCAGGTGCCAATAGCAGAGCTCCCATCCTCCTCACAGACACACACACGCAGTCGGATCATCCACCTCCAGTTTTCCCAAAAGGCTGGGCCAGGTGATCAGACTATGCAATGTAGCACGTTCTCTCAGTAGGAAGAAGAGAATTCGCTCTTGTTTATTCATTGATGTCATCTCCTTAGTGGATTCCACAGCTGTGATTCCCGTGATCTAATACATGTGTGAAACTTTCCTTTTTTTTTTCCCCCCGGGTACTCTGAGTGGATATGATTCATAGTGTTTTTCTTTTGGAATTTTGAAAGGCAGGTTATAATTAAGTTCATTATTTTGCCTTGATGTCATCTATTCTCACTTGTATAACCTGAGCTCTTTATGTCCTGTGTCCTATACAACCCTCTCCCGGCAATGACTCTCCCAGACAATGCCTTGTAATGGAATGGTCTACTGTGTCTTTCTCCCACACAGACTGAGAAGTCTTTGAGAACATGCAGGGTTGCTTTTTTTTAAAAAAAAAAATCATTAGTTTTTTAAATCTTCACCTGAGGACATGTCTAGAGAGAGGAAGGGGGAGAGAGAAAGAGAGAGAGAAACATTGGTCAGTTGCCTTCTGTAATGTTCCATCCAGGGATCAAACCTGCAACCCCAGTATGTGCCCTGATCAGGAATCAAACTGGCAACCTTTCCATGCACAGGATGACACTCAACCAACTGAGCCACTCGGGGCTGGCATGGGTTGTTTTTTTAAAAAAGTATTTTCCCCTCAATTCTAGATCAGTGGTTCCCAACATGGGGCACATGTCCCACAGGGGGGGCAATTTGATTTTTAAGGGGGGCAATTTGAGAATGAGTTATTAACAGTGATTTTTTTTTGCATTTCTATGGTTCTAGGGGGCCTCATATACAGAATATAAATATATATTGTGACATATTTATGCATTTCAGTTCTCTATTATATGTTTTGAAACTTTATTTGCTATTTTTTATCACTTCATATTATTATTAACTAGGAGCCTGTTGCACGAAGTTTCGTGCAATAGACTTTTCCTTCACCTGGCTGCCGGCACCAGTTATCCGCCAGCAGCAGTTTTCCTCTGGCCACCCGCTGATCAGAGCGCCTCCCGCCAGCACGATCGGCCACCCCGAGAGGAACTCCGATCGGGAGGCGCTCAGATCGGGTGGGTGGCCAGAGGAAAACTGCTGGCGGAAAACTGGTGCCAGTAGCCACGCAATCGGCCACCCCGAGTTCCACCACCAGCGTCTTCTGCAGCTCCAGCCGTTTAAGCTGGCGGGAGGAGCGGGGGGCGGGGACTCGCGAGTCCCCGCCCCCCGCTCCTACCGCCAGCCAATCGGCCACCCTGAGTCCCGCCCTGCGCCTCCAGCCAGCCCAATCGTGGGCGTAGTGGAGTGATGGTAATTTGCATATTACCATTTTATTAGGTATGATGATTTTTAACAATTTCTTAGTGATTTCTTCCTTAGTACTTCAACTGTCCTTTCATTCTTTTATTTTTCTCTTTTATGGATGCCATGTTCCTTGGAAGCTTGCTCAGACCAAGTTCATGGCCTTTTAGGCTTCCTCCATGTGAACAGGAATTCACTTTTTGAATAATAGGAATTAGGTGTCACAGGGGGGCATCAGGATTTTAGGGATGCTTAAGTGGGGCATGGCCAAAAAAAAAGGTTGGGGACCACTGTTCTAGATACTAATACAGAGTCTTAACCGAAACCAGTATGGCTCAGTGGATAGAGCGTCGGTCTGCGGACTGAAAGGTCCCAGGTTCGATTCCGGTCAAGGGCATGTACATTGGTTGCGGGCACATCCCCGGTGGGGGGTGTGCAGGAGGCAGCTGGTCGATGTATCTCTATCATCGATGTTTCTAGCTCTCTATCCCTCTCCCTTTCTCTCTGTGAAAAATCAATAAAATATATTTAAAAAAAAAAAAAAAAAAAAGACTTTAGATACTAATACAGAGTCTTGATTTACTTAACTGAATTATAAGTTAAGAAATGTGACTATATCTATAGTATAATAAACAAGTAGGCATTTCTGCAATTTTAAGCAAAGCAAATCAGTGGATTGCATTATTCACAATAGTGAGGCAAGTGGATTTCATGTGGCTGAGTTCCTGCTGGGAAGGCTTAGTGTTTACTTACTGCATAAGATGAACGCTTACCAATACTACAGGAAACCACATTTTTTACCATATAATTTCAGCCCTACACTTTTTTACAATATCTATTCTTCATTATCTTTGCAAAGAATCTGTTGTTTTTGATAAAGTTGCTTTATAAATAATTTTGTTATTTTATATTCCATGTATTTCATATCATTATTATTTAGATGTGGTAAAGGTTCATATAGACTCTTTAATACTTACCATTACTTAATTAATTATTGGGTAATTCATTTTGGCTTCTTTCATGGTGGTGAAAACTTTCTGTTTTCAACCCACCATCATGTTTTGTAACCGAAATGGATGAGAAAACAGGGACTTGACTTTTCGTTCCCCTCTACGGCAAACTGACTTCGTGACATTGAACAAATCATTTCTTCTATGTATCGGATTGCTCATCTGTAAGACATGGGTTGGTTTGAACATGTGTTACCATTTCACCGACTCTCCAATTTCCGGGTTAGAAAAAAAGTGTGATGCTTGTAACCCTGGGTCAGTGTGCTGACATTAGCCATGGAGGGTTCCAGAGTTCATAAACCAGCCAGGCAGGTTTGATCTGCCTGCTATCTTTCCTGGCCTAGAATCTGGGCTTGGCTGCCTGCTTGGCTCCTGCCCAAACTTCCTGGCAGTCCTTCTAAAGCTGAAGCTCTCTGCCTATGTGGGGAGATAGATCTTTCTACACCAGGTGGTTTCAGAGGAGGTAAATATGCTGACATTGAAGTTTCTGGTTTCCAAATTTTCACCACTAAGGACCATTTTTGTTAAGTTGTCCACCCTCGTGCATTTTTTTTTTTTTACTGTAAAGTTTTGTCATGCAACCTTCATTATTCCTGTAATGATTCATATTCCTGTATTTGTGTCAACAAATAGCAATCTCCGCTTCCGATAAAACTGTGACAACCAGTGTGACTCTCCAGTTAAAGCACATAAACTTTAGTCGTTATTTCATGTGATGTATTTGGAAGCAAATGTATGTTTTTCTCCTGGGACAAGGCTTTAAGAATGCAGGAGAAAGACCTGGAACAATGTGGATGGGGAAGGATACTGACCTCAAGGTCCTTTGTTAGAGGGAGCTACAGGGGAAGGGGCATTCCCAGGGCCAGCCCAACCATGGTTAGATCAGAGGAGATACATAGCAAAGTAATTACTTATGTTGTTGACCAGAAAAGTACAGATTCAAATGAAACAGCAGAATGAACCCAAGAAGGAGGTTTAGGAAAGTACAGGACAAGGTGAAGAGAGAATGTTTGACTTTAAGAACCCAAAAATATGTGAGTGATCCAGGATGACAGTCATGGTAGAGTAACTATCCCAAGGTTTTAAAGAATAATTTGGTGTAAAGTTACTCTGATATAATGTTAATTCAGTGTGAGGTGAGGGAATCCCACCTGGTGGAGAGGTCGTCTGGGGCAAGAGTTACTATGGAACTGAACTCCAAGTGAACTGGAATGGGTTCTGTTGTCTGGAGACCAGCGTAAGGAGGAAGCTCAGTGTCCAGAAGCCTGGTATGGAGACAGAAAGTTAATGTTGCTTACACTGTCCTGAAGATTTGGTATTTCAAAAGTATTCGATTGAATGAATGCGTACATGAATGTCAGACCCTTTTTTAAACATCTACAAAAGAATTCAGGAAAAGTCTAAACAGAGAATGGATGTGGGCTGAAGTGGCATCAAGAGGAGAGACTTTTGGGAGTATAGCCTCCAGGATTGGTGTGGGGGAGGCCAGCTTGCTGAAGAAATACCACGGCCCTGATGTGTAGACAGAATCATTGCTGTGTGGTGGATTGAGCTCAGACCTGTCTTCAGGCCAGAGAAACAGGATTCTGGTCATGGTTTTGCAACTGTTTTCTGTGAGATGTTTGGATAGTCTCAGAACAGTATGGGATTCAAGTAATAAGGGAACAGTTGAGTGCTTGGAGATTGTTAAATCATTTAACCTACCCCAACACACCCTTCAATATAGGCTTAAGGTAAACTGAGGCCCAAGGAAGTAAAGTGATCAGCTCAAGTTGAAGTTGATACAGAGGCAGAGCCTGGTCTGGAGCATGTATCCCGGTCTCATGCTGGCTCCCCGAGGGATGGACAAGGCCCCCAGAAAGACCCTGGGTCTGTGCCGTTTCAATGGCTTCCATAGTGCTTGCCAGATTGCTGCCTTCTGAAATTACCCCCCCCCCCCCACCCCGCCTCAAATTGTGCCATCAGATGATGTTCTTGCCCTGCTTGAAGGTTTTAGGAATCTTCTGGGTCACAAATGACAAGTAGAGCAGAACTCATAAGCTTTACAAAGGCCTTTCTTTAGCCAAATACAGGAAATCCTCACTAACTTGAGTGCATCAGTGCAGTCCTAACAAAATAAGATATTTGAGCCAAACTAACCCTTGACACTCCCCTGCCAGGAGAGGCCTCTTTAGTGTGAGGAAACACAGATGGTGTCTATTGAACTATAGCACCAAAACATTCTCAAGTATTAGGATCAAATTCCTTTTCTAAAATAATGTTTAATTTTAAATTATAGTTGACATACAATGTTACGTTAGGTGTATGTCATAGTGATAAGACATTTCTATAACTCACTAAGTGATCACCCCAATAAGTCTAGTATTTATCTATGTCAGGGGTCCTCAAACTTTTTAAACAGGGGGCCAGTTCACTGTCCCTCAAACCGTTGGAGGGCCGGACTATAGTTTAAAAAAAAACCTATGAACAAATTCCTATGCACACTGCACATATCTTATTTTGAAGTAAAAAAACAAAATGGCAAAAACACCCGCATGTGACCCGCGGGCCGTAGTTTGAGGATGCCTGATCTATGTAATAGCCATACGATGTTATTACAATATTATTGACTATATTCTCTATGCTGTATTTTATATCTCTGTGACTTTTTTTATAACTGGTGGTTTGTAAATCTTAATCCCTTCTGCTTTTCCACTCATCTCTCTATAACCCCTCCCTTCTAATAACCATCAAAATGCTCTAGGTATCCTATGAGTTTGTTTCTGTTTTGTTTGTTTATTTAATTTTTTTTTTTTTAGATTCCACATATAAATGCAATCATGTAGTATTTGTCTTTCTCTGACTCATTTCACTTAGCAAGATACACTCTAGGTCATGCATGTTGTTGCAGTAGGCAAGATTCCTTTTTTATGACTGAGTAATATTCCATTGTATGTATGTTCCAAATCTTTATTCATCTATTGATGGACTCATAGATTGCTTCCATATATTGGCTATTGTAAATAGTGCTGTGATGAACATAGGAATGCATACGTATTTTAAAATTAGTGTTTTGGGTTTCTTTGGATAAATACCAGGAAGTGGAATTGCCAGGTTCTTCTTTGTCTCTTATTATAAAATTGTTTTAAAGTCTATTTTGTCTGACTAGAAACACGAATCAGAAAGAATATATGCACCCCTATGTTCATAGCAGCACAATTCACCATAGCTAAGATTTGGAAACAGCCTACGTGCCCATCAGCAGATGAGTGGATTAAAAAACTGTGGTACATCTACACAATGGAATACTACGCTGCAGGGGAAAAAAGGAGTTCTTACCATTTGCAACAACATGGATGGAGCTGGAGAGCATTATGCTAAGTGAAATAAGCCAGGCAGAGAAAGATAAATATCACATGATCTCACTCATTTGTGGAATATAATGAACAACATAAACTGATGAACAAAAACAGATCCAGAGACAGGGAAACATCAATCAGAACATCAAACCTCAGGGAAGGTAGGGGACAGTGGGGGTAAGGGGGAGAGATCAACCAAAGGACTTTTGTGCATGCATATAAGCCTAATCAATGCACACAGACAACAGGGGGGTAAGGGCATGAATAAGGGGTGGGGGGTAATGGGGAATAAGGACACATATGTAATACCTTAATCAATAAAGAAACTAAAAAAAAAGATCTCAAGAAAGCAACACACTGCCGAAACGGGTTTGGCTCAGTGGATAGAGCGTCGGCCTGCGGACTCCAGGGTCCCAGGTTCGATTCCGGTCAAGGGCATGTACCTTGGGGGCACATCCCCAGTAGGGGGTGGCAAGAGGCAGCTGATCGATGTTTCTCTCTCATATGTAATCCCTTCTCTTCCTCTCTGTAAAAAAATCTAAAAAAATTTAAAAAAAAAAAAAAGAAAGCAACACTATCCACAAAAAAAATAAAAAATCAAGTCTATTTTGTCTGATATACGTATTGCTGCCCCAGCTGTTTTTGTTGTTCCATTTGCATAAAGTATATTTTTCCAACCCTTTACTTTCAGTTAGTATGTGTTTTTTTATCTGAAGTGGGTCTGTTGCAGGCAGCATATGTAAGGGTCTAGTTTTCTTATCCATTTAGCCACCCTATGTCTTTTGATTGGAGCATTTAGTCCATTTACATTTAAAGTAGTTATTAATAGGTATGTAGTTATTGATATTTTATTTATATTTTGGATTTTTAAAATTCTTAAAGAAGTTCCTTTTACATTTCTCATAATATGTAATACTGGTTTGGTGGTGATGAATTCCTTTAGCTTATTCTTGTCTGGGAAAAGACTCAGAGTTCTTGGTAAGTAATAAATTAGTCTGGATTATTCAGTATTCAATATTTAAATATAAATAAAGTTCTTAATTTTTTCAACTGTACAAAGTCATTAGCCTTTAGCATTCTTACAGTATTACCTAATAAATGTTCTACTAGCTCTATACCAGAGACTCAATTTGGTGATGCAAGATTTATATTTGTACAAAAATGAAGAATGAGCATTCTTTATTTTCTTCTTTTTGTTTTACAATCTAAGATTTGTTGAACTTTATGTTGGGAAAATTTAACTTCAGACAATTCAATTCAGTGGCCTTTAATGTCATGACTGAAGTTCTGGTTTACAAATTGCCGAATGAACAAGTGCAACCTACTTTGAGAAACATTTTAAATTTCACTTTATATTCAAAACTAAAGGACAGATATGGGTTTTTTCTCTTGAAATTCTGTATGTTGGCATTGTTCAAACCACAGAGGCTGGCAAATTATTTTCTATAAAGAGTCAGAATAAATGCTTAGGTTTTGTAGGCCACATATGATCTCATATCCTTTTCTTCCTTACTCGCCTCCCAGCTGCCATAGCTATTTAATAAAAATGTAAAAATTATTCTTAGCTTATGGGCCATACAAAACCAGGTGTGCACCAGGTTTGCTCCATGGGCCTTACTTTGCCTATCCCTGTATAAGCCTTTGAGTGCTGTGCCTATAGAATTGACATCAGATATATTTTGTCTTCTCTTAATACATGGATCTGTAGCTGATCTACTGGTGGTCCATCAGTCTGGACTTAGAAGTATTCCTAAGCATTATGCTTATCTTGTTGAAGGAACATATATATAGACATAAAATTTAATGTAAACCATGGACACTTCCCTTTTACACATAGAATATTGCACTGTGGATAAAAAGGGGCCACATGCTAACCTGACTAATTCAGGGGAGGCCTGCATGGCAGTGTGCAAACTCAAGAGACCTAAAGTAATCACAAAGGAGGGTCTGAAATGAAAACCTTTTCATTAAAAAGCAGTTTGTAGTGGGTAGTTATGTCCTAGGCCAGTCTCTTCCCTGACAAAGATCAACTTTGATCTTTACTGAACCTATTGTCTTTTTGCATCTAAGATAACATATCTGTGGAATGTCAGGGTAACTTATAACTTCCCTTCTACCCGACCCCTCAGGGCACAACCGATGACCCAGGGTGCCAGGGCAGAGACCCCAGACTCCCTCATTATTATTGTTATCTTGTTAATTGCTGACTGTTAACTATCCTGTACCCACCAATGTAGAAGAAGAATGTGTCTATTATTTTACTTTTTATCCAATCCCAGAAGTCTTCCCTGCTTTGCTTTTCTCCACCTCTCTAATCTATCACCAATGGATTTCAAGTAACCCACTTAAGTCTCCTCCTTTGATTGTAATGTATGAAACAAGGTGAAAAACTGCCATTTGTGGGAGCATTATTCTAATACTTTGAGATCCTGCTTCAGCTTGGCTCAAATAAACTCACACAAATACTTTACAGGTTTGAATGTTTTCTTATGTCAAAAGCATAAAATTCAGAAGTTTCAAAGAACTTCTAGATCTTTTCATAAACCATAGGTTCAATAAAACATGTCCTAGGAAAATGTTTTGTAGTCTCCCCCCGCCTCAGGAATTTGGCAATTATTCCTATATACTGATATAAATATCTTCTAAGAGAACTTTGTGTAACATGACTAACCTCAGCATATGTCTGGCTGATATTCCTTTTGTGGTATGTTTGCCAATTTATTTATTCATCTTGCTGTAAAGATGTTTAGCTAATTGAGTTTTTCCTATTATAAATAATATTATGGAGAATATCTTTGTGCATAAGCTTTTTTTTTTTTCCTTTTGTGGGTATATTTATTTTATAAATGGAATAATTGGATCAAAGGAAGAAAGCTTTCTAAGGATTTTGTAGCTAATTAACAGTGCTAAATCAACACTATCCTTTTTTTTGTCATCATTGGAAATCTTCAGATGTTATATAGAGTGCAACATTAGTTGTGATGCTTATCCCAAATATCACTTTTGATTTAACTACTCTATAAAGGGCCAGAAGAACATGAATGCTAATCACCTTGCATCTCGTGTACCATGAATCTGAATTTACTGAATGCTTTGCTTTGCCTCCGTGAGCAGTCAATCCTGAAATCTTTGCATTAAAATCTTTGATATTACTTGGATGGAAATTAATTAAATTCCTGGTAGACATTAATTTGGTAGAAATTACTTTGGTAGAAGTTCCCTTAATCCACCTTTTTACTAAACAAATATTATTTAGTATCTACTTTGTGCAATAGTGTTCTGGGCATTGAGACTATGTCATCATCATCATCATCATTATCATAACATTGTTAGTGGAAATAATAATAATAAAATAATATAAAATATGTATAATATATAGTGCATACTACATGCCAAGAATTGCTTTAAGAACTTTTTCATATATTAATTTATTTAATTCTCCACTATGAGGTAAAAGGTTTTAGCATCCTGTTTTACAGATGAGTAAATTGAGGAAAAAAGAAGTTAATTAACAAGCCCTAAGTCATCTAACTAGCAAGTATTAGAGCTGTTGATCATAGACAATCAAGACAGATATTTCCTGGTTTAATGAATACCCCATGCTGGTGTAGTGTGAGTGTATTATATGAGGTGGAAAATTTTACATTTCAGTATTTCAAGTTGTCTAGATAGACAGCTTGCAGAAGACATGAACGAAATGAGAAAGAAGTGGTCCTGGATCATGAGCTTAACAGTTTCTCTTTTCATGGATTTAAGTCCAAGTAACCCCTGCCCCGCAACCCCATCCATTAACCCTTCCCTGAACAGACTAACTCAGACCATGTGAGCAGAGCCTGTGGCTCAGATTCAAATAACATCCAACTTTTTACAGAGAGCATTCATTAGTAAGGGTGCCAGTCTCCCTGCATGCATTTCCCAGAGGGCATTTCTGCTTTGTTCTCAAGCCTCCCTTGCCTGGGGCTCAGCCTATCTGGCTTGCTATTCTCAAGGCCTTGCATAAGTTTCCAGGTCTCACTGCAACCTCACCACAGGATTTGAAGGGTGTGAATCTTCAGTGACTAACTGTTGAGCATTCCTGTTATCCTTTGCTAAAGAAAATTTTCCTTACCAAGAGAATATCTATTCTCCAGCCTCCAGGGAATTCTCAGCTTCCAGACACTGCCTTAGACCACAATGACTCTGACGGCTAGTGTGTCCTACAAACTCACAGAGCAGAGGTAAACATTTTAGAGTCACACAGACCCTCGCCTTTATCCTTTACTAACGGTGTGACTTGGACAATGTATTGAATCACTGGCTTATCTGAAAACTGTAGGTATAATTCCCACATTGAGAGATAATAGAATAAATAACAACATTTATTAGGTAGTAAGTGCTGAATAAACAGTGGCATCTTTCTCTTCTCCCTAGACTTAAGAAAAAACAAAAAGCAGCACATTTAGTGACCAGTTGGTAGATAAGACAAGAAATGGACTACTGAAAACTTAACTCATTAGGATATATGCATTAAAACAGATAACGGACTCATCTAAATTATTTTTATTACCATTGTAATTAGCTAGTTATTAATAGTAGCAAAGGAACAAAAGGGAGGCCAGACATTGTAAGCATGAAGCATGGCTATCTGGGCAGCTTCACCAGGAAGCTGTAACTTCACGTTCCCCAGGGAAACACAGTCCATTCCAGGCAAAGTAATGGGGGCAGGGACTCGACAAAGAGGAGATGGGCACATGTGTAGTGAGGTAGGGGTGACATAGGGAAGGTGCCTGTCAATTTAGCCTGGGGAACCCTGAATTGACCAGAGGGGCTGGGGCCACTACAAGACCATGAAACTTGGGAATACATAATTCCCCAGACAAAGGAGCTTGCTCTCTTGTGGCTCTTGGCTCTTGACACTTTTGGCTCTTGTGGCTCTCTTGTGTTCCTAGAAGCCACATGGCTCATGACCATGCAGACCCCACATGGAATGGACTGATGGACTGAGCAGGGAACACACACTACGTGAAGCTAGCCTGATGCTGGATTGGACTACGGCAACATGGGAGGGAAACTCTGGGCAGTGGCTTTAATCCTAGCTCTGCTGGAGTCACAGCTCCACTTGTTCCACAGCAGGACAGAGGGAAATGGGACCTTGGAAACCTAGGGGCTTAGTCCCACAGAAATAAAACTTTCTACAACATCTCATCCTCCTGTGCTAGGCTCAGAACATTCCTTTTCTCAAGACATTGGAGAGGCCCACCCCCCAGCAACAGGTGGAGTGTGCCCCGATGATAACATTTTCAGGTGGTTAAATACAGATTTAGCATCAGGACAGTCTTCCTGAGACACAGCTCCAAATCTTTCCTTCAAGCCCTCATAATCTCTCGATGGCTCTTCACTGCCTGTAGGATCCAGTCCAAGCCTCTTAGCCAGGCATTCAAGACCCTACACAACTTTGAACAAAATTAAAATTGAATTCTCATTTCTCACCACTCCCCCTTATGTGATTCTGGCACACCAAACGCGAAATGTTCATTATTCCTCGAAGATGCTTCCTGACTCCATGCCTCTGTGCATCCTCTGTCTTTACTCTTGGCATGTGCTCTCTGTATTTCTGCCCGGCGATTATTCTGTTCTTTAAAGGCTCTCTTTAAAGCAATTACTCTTGGCGTCCAGAATGTAAGTTCCAGCACAACACAAATCACTCCTCTTGTCACTTGTCCATGGTACTTTGTGTGTCCTTTATGAGGAGTTCCCACATTCCATCTTGAATTTATTTAGGGGTGTGGTCAACAGCGTCCTCTTTCGTTAATCTGTTCTAGAGCAAGGCTAAGACTTTTTCACATTTAATTCTTGCAAAACGTGGCACAGTGCCTGGCACAATAGTCTGTCCTTACATGTTTATCCCATGAATGAAGTAGATAAGCTGAGTATGACACTTTGGTCTCTGAGCTCCAAACCTAGATTCTAATCCCAGCTAGTGTCTGTTGATCTTGGGAAAGTCTTTTGTCTAGTCTGGTTCTAAATTGCTTCACCTATACAATAGAAAATGTGGTTAATAGCCTTCAAACTAGGCTTTACGGAGCCGAAGAGGTTGAGTGAAGTTCTTCTGGCTCAATTCTGGGGGGAAATATAATTCTAGGCTTTATCTGCTGTTTTGACCAGCATCACCCATCTTTTTATTTATTCATATCAGAATATCAAAGGAACTTCAGTTAAAGAAAACATCCTGTATATTAAACAAATAAGCCATGAGATTAGTTAATCAGTGAGGTTCCTTTTCTTTCTCACTGTCTCGAGTTTTTGACATACGCATACACACATTAAATTTAAATACTGCTCCATTGTGAATGGGCCAGACATGAAGCTTATTCAAATTCTGAAATGAAAGGGCAGAAAACTGCCATTTACTAAACAAATAATATGTCTTATGAGCACCTATTAAGTCTCAATTAAGTGCTATAAATTTTATTAGTTTACTCTAATTTTAAAATCTGCAATATGGATATAAATTTCCCCACTTTACATATGACAAAGCAGAGAGAGGATAAGGATGCCTCAGATCAAACAGACAAGAGGTGGTGGGACCTTAATAGAAAGCAGAATTACCATCCTCAAAACCCATGTTCTGAGGATGACAATGAAAAATGAATTCTGGGAATTAAAATACACATACTAGTACATGTATTTAGAACAATGGGTTAGTTTTGGAAACACCTCTCTTCTCCCCGTCGTTGGAGTGTCTGGGTGATTTGGGGAGTAGCAGCGACTCGGCCTCATACCATTTCCCATCAGAAGTTCAGCTCAGACCAATGAATGGAATGATTACGAAGCCCATTCCTCTATTGTGCAACTCACATTTGCTGAACCGTGAGTAATTGCCACCAAGCGACTTGCCTGTATTGGAATTATATTTGCTGCCCAGAAAACATGCAGCGACGCTTTAGCTAAAGGACCCAGGGGGAAACAAAAGCCCAGATTGGTTTGGGGGAGAGGGAGGTGGCACAGGCTCAAAGGGGAGTCTGAGTGGCTCAATTGTTGCTGTAGGGCTACGTGATGGGTGTGCCGAGTTCAATTTATTAGGGGAACTTTGGGTCCAAATGAGTAGATTTAGGCAGGTAGTAAAGCAGAATTTTGTGGGTTTTAGCTGGAGTCTATTTGAAAACGCTGTTTTAGTCTCTTGTCCACAAGAGTTCCCTGAGCAGCATCCCTGAAGAAGAGAACCAGAGAAATGGAGCCGTCATTTAGTGTTGAATTGTCAACCAGTTTTGACTGTATTTCACTTTCATGAGGAACTTCCCTGGACGTCACCTATGCCATCCTTTGTTCCACTTGCAAAAGAACTCAGTTACTGAAATGATGTCACAATAAAAGCAAACCTCAGCAGAGATTGTTATACATTTACTCTAACAATAGGGTGTGGAGCCAGGCCTGCGTGGCTCAGTGGTTGAGCGACTACCAGGAGGTCATGGTTTGATTCCTGTCAAGGCACGTGCTGGGGTTGCGGGCTCGATTCCTGGTGTGGGGCATGCAGGAGGCAGCTGATCAATGATTCGCATCATTGAATTTTTTTTTCTCTCTCTCCCTCCCTCTCCTTTCCTCTCTGAAACCAATCAAACAAAAACAAACCACAGAAAACCCCACAGAGGGGTGTGGATGGCTCACGTAAACTCCACGTGGCTGCGCCTTGGCCTGCTTGGCTCAGTGATGAATCCCCACACTCAGAACAGGGCCTGGCCCAGAACAGATGGTTGGGGAAATATTTTGTGATGGAATGACTCACAGTGAAAATTGTGTTTTAAATTGTGTCATTCGGCAAATTGAAGTTTAAATTATTGTTAATTTAAATGTGAACCACCGTACCTTACAGAGTTAAACAACCCACAAAACACATTGACGATAACAGAGGACAATTAGCAGCACTATTTATTTATTTATTTAATATATTTTATAGATTTTTTTACTGAGCGGAAGGGAGAGGGATAGAGAGCCAGAAATATTGACGAGAGAGAAACATCGATCAGTTGCCTCCTGCACACCACCTACTGGGGATGTGCCCGCAACCAAGGTACATGCCCTTGACCGGAATCGAACCTGGGACCCTTCAGTCCATAGGCCGACGCTCTATCCACTGAGCCACACCGGTCAGGGCAACAGCACGTTTTTAAATTTAAAAGTAAGAATATTAGTAACTGAAAATTACAACTAACTTACAGCATGCTTTATATCTGACCAAGTAACCTTCCATGTAACATGTAGGAACTTCAGTTACTGGTGAGAACACTTGTACTGCACCAATTGTCCCACTTTGCTGGGCATGGGGACCAGATTTCCTGGTAAAATTCTGAATTGAGAGTCCTCATAAAACTCTAAAATACATTACGTTTGATTGGGAAATACCGTAAGTTTATTCAGTAGATTATTTTTAATTTACATATTTTTAAGTAAAATGAATGATTATCAATGTGTGCTAGTTTCAGGAGAGCAGAGAGCTAGTGGGAAGCCACAGGGAGGATCTGGGCCTCATCCGAATTGCTCTACTTAACCTATTCAGTTAAGACATAGATACACTTTAACCTGGTGCACATTTTGTTTGTTTGTTAGGAGCCTGTTTATAAAAGAATGAGGTAGGGTTTGTGGCTGTGGTTTCTGGAAGAGTGTTTGCTTATAAGCATTTATTCTCTCTCTCTTTTATAAAGTTTTTTTTATTAAACTTATTGGTGTGAATTCATTCTCTATGGAAGAAGTGGCTGGAACATCAGATGGCACTGTAGGGAAGGCGGTTATAGGATCCTCCTCTTTCAGTCCTATCAATGCATTTTTTATTTTCGGTTGAGCAATCAAATTCTGGGTAGTTAAGACAGCAGGGCACACAGAGGAGGCTGGCACAAATATGAGAGATCCACGATGTGTCCTCGGGGTGCCCTAAAGAACACTTTTCTGACTCATTTATCCAATTGCTCACTTGACATCTCCAGGTGGATGACTTGGATTAGAAAACTGTGGTACAGCTACACAATGGGATACTACACTGCTGTAAAAAGAAGGAATTCTTACCATTTGCAACAGCATGCATGGAACTGGAGAGCATTATGCTAAGTGAAATAAGCCAGTCAGAGAAAGATAACTATCACATGATGTCACTCATTTGTGGAATATAATGAACAACATAAACTGATGAACAAAAAACAGATCCAGAGTCAGAGAATCATCGAACAGACTGTCCAAACTATGAGGGAAGGCGGGGAGTGAGGGGGTAAGAGATCAACCAAAGGACTTGTATGCATGCATATGAGCATAACCAATGGACACAGACAGGGCGGCGGGGGGGGGGAGTGGGGAGGCATGAGGGCATGTGCTGCGGGGAGTGGGAGGGACCTGGTGAGAGGTCAATGGGGGGAAAAAGGAGACTTATGTAATAAACAATAAAGAATTTAAATAATAAAAAAAAAAGACAACATAGCTAAAGTGGAACTTCTGATCTTGCTTAATCGATATCTCTACATATAGAAGGCTAAGCAACTGTCCAACTGACCGATCATCTGACTGGTAGCTATGACGTGCACTGAACACCCTCTCATAATCTGGGACCCCTCGGGGGATGTCGGAGAGCCAGTTTCGGCCCGATCCCCACAGGCCAGGCTCAGGGACCCCACCTGCCAGAGGGACCCGCTCTCTCCACAGATGCCCTTTGAGCTGTGGTGCCACCCCAGGTGTGGCTGGCCAGGAGGGAGGTTGGCTCCAGGGTGTGTCCGGCTCATCTTACCCAGTCCTGCCCTGCCAGCCACCTTCTAATTAATTACCTTTCAATGTGCACAAATCCATGCACTGGGGCACTAGTATATATAAAATAATTATATATATATTGATTTCAGAAAGGAAGGGAGATGGAGAGAGAGATAGAATCATCAATGTTGAGAGATAATTATTGATGGGCTGCCTCCTGCATGCCCCCTATTGGGGATCAAGTCCACATGTGCCCTGACCAGGAATCAAACCATGACCTCCTGGCTCATAGGTTGATGCTCAACCACTGAGTCACACTGGCTGGACCAATCTTGCTCACTTTAAATCTACTCACACTCTTCTCCTTTTAGGTTGATGCCAATTCCATCCTTCTATTTGCTCAGGATAAAAACCTGAGTCAGGTTTTACTTCACTTACCTTATTATGCAAAATAAAATCCATCAGTAAATTCTGCCCTGAAAATATATTCAGAATCCAAGAACACTCTCATCACCTCCATAGTTGTCATCTAAATCACCACCATCTTTTCTTACTCAGAAGCATAGTAAAACCATAGGAGTATTCCTTTGTTCGTTCTTTTATCTCTATACTGTGTTCTCAACCCAGCCACCAGAGAGTCTTGAAAAATTATGTTTTAAACATGCCATTCCTCTATTCAAAGCCTTCCAGAGGCTTTCTAGATCTATCAGAATAAAAGCCAGCCTCCTTACAATCATCTACAAGACCTCTTGTGTTTTGCGTCTCCCAAATCCCTTCCTTACCTCATCTCCTATTATTCTCACTGTTTCACTAATCTCTTTGCCATCCCACTGGTCTCTTCTGCATTTTGAGCACACCAAGCAAGCTTCTGTTTCAAGACCCTCTGCCTGGAAAGCTCCCCTCAGAGATATGCAGAGCTAACTTCCTCAATATCTGTAAGTCTTTACTCAAGACTCTCCTTTTCAATTTCCAGTTTGAGCAAGAAGATGAATCAATTAAGGAAACATCACTTTTATCTTCCCTTTGATTTTCATTGCACTATGGACCCAGCCTGGATTTCAAAGCAATCCATAAATCAATGGGTGTGATCGAGTCAGCATGCATTTTACTCGTGTTCATTTAACCTATATGACAAGGAAAAATAATAAAGTGCTCAGTGATGCAAGAGAGAGTTAGAGGGAATGGAGGTAAGAGTTAGAATCTCTTGTTCTTGCAATTGAAGAGAATATATGAAGTCAGTTAGGAATTGGATACATGGTCAGAACAAGCAATTGGATAAATGAGTAGGAAGTTTGGGAGAGAGGTCTGTGCCAGAGACATGAATTTGGAAGACTTTGGCTTATAACAGGTACTAAAATTTGAGAAAATGGTTAAGATCACCAAGGGAATGAGAGTAGGTTTAGAGAGAGAGAGAAGCTCCAGGGACTGAGTCTTTGAGAATCAAGGAAACCTGAATTCAAATTATGCCAGGTGTACCGGTTAATAATGAGGATTTTTTCACTAGATGGAGGTACACACATGTTGATATATATGTGATTTGATATGTAGGCTATTTTGTTGTATTGACAGCAAGCTTCAAAACTTCATATGACAAATTTGCTGAAGGTGTTAACATCATAGATAGTTTTATGCTTAAAAATGTCAAATTTCGTGCCAAAGAAAGAACATTTGTGGAAAGTTTTAATTCATTACTTTATTTTGAAGAAAAGTTATCGTATACTTCAGGAAGCTTATGGTGATCATGCTCCATCTCAAGATACTTGTGAACACTGGTTTAAATGCTTTAAAAGTGATGATTTCGATGTGAAAGACAAAGAACGTCCAGGTCAACCGAAAAAGTTTGAAGACCAACAATTACAAGCATTATTGGATGAAGATGCATGTCAAACTCAAAAACAACTTACAGAAAGATTAAATGTTGCTCAGCAAACAGTTTCCGATCATTTACAAGCAATGGGAAAGATTTTAAAGGAAGGAAAATGGGTGCCACATCAACTGAACAAAAGACAAATGGAAAACCGAAAAGTCATCAGTAAAATGTTGCTTCAACGACACAAAAGAAAGTCTTTTTTGCATCAAATTGTGACTGGCAATGAAAAGTGGATTTATTTTGAGAATCCCAAATGCACAAAATTATGGTTTGATCCAGGTCAACCATCAACATCGACTGCAAAGCCAAATCGCTTCGGAAAGAAGACAATGCTCTGCGTTTGGTGGGATCAGGAAGGTGTGGTGTATTATGAGCTTCTAAAACCAGGTGAAACCATTAATACTAATTGCTACCAACAACAAATAATCAATTTGAACCACGCTTTGATCGTGAAACGACCAGAATGTGCCAGAAGACATGGCAAAGTAATTTTGCTTCATGATGACGCACCATCACACACTTCAAAACCAGTTAAAGACACGTTAAAAGATCTTGCCTGGGAATTATTAACCCACCCGCCATATTCACCAGACATTGCTCCTTCAGATTACCACTTGTTCCGATCGATGGCACACACACTTTCTGAGCAGCACTTCAAAACGTATAAAGAAGTGGAAAATTAGGTCTCTGAATTATTTGCCTCAAAACAAGAAAAGTTCTTTTGGGACGGTATCCACAAATTACCTGAAAGATGGTGGCATGTGTAGCTAGTGATGGACATTGCTTTGAATAAAGCACTGTTGATGTTTCTCTTGTAATTATCGTGTTTTCTTTGATTACAAAATCCTCATTATTAACCGTATACCTGTAGAGCCCTCAATCTGAAGTTATATGAATTTCAGAAATTCATTACAGTTTCTTGATCAGTGAAACATAGTGGTATTTATGACCATACTCTTTAGGCACTAAGTACAGTTCTGTCCCATGGAAAATGCCCATGAAGTAGTAGCTAATTGTTTTTGTTGTTGCTGATGATGTGGCAATGATGCTGGCATATTGAAATTACATGAAATTGAAATATCTGTCAGTAAACATATTTTTAAGTTTAAATATTTGTTGTTGAAAGTATTACATATGTCCCCTTTCTTTCTCTATGACCCCTTCTAGCTTGCCCTTTCCCCCTCTGCCCCAGCCTTCACCACACTATGATCTGTGTTCATGGGTTTTGCACGTATGCATATAAGTTCTTTGGTTGATCTCTTCCCTTCCACCCACCCACCCCTGCCTTCCCTCTGATATTGGAAAGTTGTCCATAAATTTTTATTAGGACATAGTAACTCATTTCCTTATCTATTTTTATTGAATTTGTCAAGGTGTTATATAGATTTAAGGTGTACAGTTCTACAATACATCATCTATATATAGTATTGTGTGTTCACAAACCCAAGTCATATCTCCTTCCATCACCATTTATCCCCTCTTTACCATCTCCTGCCTCCCCTACCCCTTTTCCCTCTGATAATGACATGCTGTTGTCTATCTATGAGGTGTGTTGTCTTTTTTTTTCTTCATCCCTTGGCTGGTTTCACACTACCACAGCACAGCTGAATTGAGGATACAGATTGTGTGACCCCCCAAAACTAAAATATGTGGCCCCTACAAGAGAAGCTTGCCAATCTCTTGACTAGATGCTTGGTTATGGGTCACCAGGAAGCTATGCTATCTCAGCTTCCTATCCTGCCCTGGGAGTCATCTGATTCACCTTGGCATTAAATCGAGAGTTTCTAGCAGCACACCGCTGTCAGTTGCCAGTGCGTTTGCAGAATTGGGGTCATGTAGGTTCGGATTTTGTGAGTAAATTGCATGAGCTTTTTCACACTTCCCAGTGTCCTACTTATGTGCAGAGCGTCTCACTCAAGCTCACATCTGTGGCCACCTGGAAAGTTAACCATAAATCACTAATTCGGGAGGAAAATATATCACGTCTGGTTTATCCATGGCTCTGCCTCAAAGATTCGTATAATTGGAAGTGGACTGAGCATCACAGTCTTTCTCTGGGAAGACACCGGGGAAGAGTGGGGAGGGAAATTCTCCCCAGTAAGTAGAACATTGGCAATGCATCTCAACATTCACTTTTCAAAGAAGCTGTGACCTAAAGTAATAACCCACAGACATTCACCGGCATTGGCTAATCATCTGAACAGGAGATATGTGCATACATTCCTTAGCATAGGCTTATAATGCAGTCATATTACTGTCCCATATGAACGACCAAAGATAAGATAAAACAAATGGACCACCACCACCACCACCAAAACATCCTGGAAGGAGAATTTACTGTCCAAACAGAATGGATGTGGGTCAGCCCCATTTTTCACTCACCCAAGTGGTTTCCCAGTAGGCTTCACTAAGGGGTTATCATGGTAGCGATGGAAGTATATATGTGTCCACACTTTCCCTAATAAAGACGACCACCTTCCACTGCCGAGTGCTCCAGCCTTCATGATCAACAACTAATGCTGAGCTCCAGCTAGTCTCTTATGTTCTTGCAGAACTTAGATTGAGTATATTGGACCCGAATCATGGAGGAGGTAAATCCTACTGGAATAAACATTGCGCTGTCACTTGATTTGCATCCCTTTATTTCCTGTTTTTAATACTCAAATTCAAGCACCTACTGGATGCCTTTTATACCATCATGATCTCCCATACGTGGTGAATTATGCATTACTCATTTTTTCAACAAATACATTTTATAGTTAAAAAAAGTTATTGAGTGAATGCATTACATAACCCATCATACTGAAGGAGCTGGCATTGTGTGATAGTGAAAAAGGATATTAAAGATCCGTTGTGGTGCTGGCTGGGAAAACACTTTATTTTCTTCTCAATAGAGTGCATTCTGACCAGGTCATCAGTATGCGGTGCTGATCCTCCCATGGCTCTAAATGCTGGGACAGGACCATGAGAGGCAGCACTGGGAATGGCTTCTGTGCTAATTCCTTCTAATTAACCTCTTGCGTACATTTTGCTTTCCATCCTTACTCCTCTTGCCCCTACTGGTTTACAGATTTTAGTACCAAAGGAAGAATGCACTTACCTGGGGATCGAAAAACAGTTCATTGCTTCTGCCAGACCATTTCAGGCTCCTCTTAACACTAAAGAAACAAGCTACAACAGGGATTGTGGTATTGCCTAGCGTGATTGAGTCCAGCTCTTCAGGGAAAATAGGGTTGTTGCTAACCAATGGGGGTAGAAAGAGTATTAGTGACAAACAGTGATTCTCTGGAACACTGAGCACTTCCTGGTACTATTAATATTAAAAGTTAATGGTAAACAACTTCAGTCCTAAGTGATTAGATCCTGTAGGCATTAAAATTTGAGTCACGAGCTAAAGTAACTCATTTCTAAAGAACCAAAATACTGGCTGAGAGAAGAGAGAAGTCCTAGGTATCAATTACAATACACTGAAGAGTTGCACGTTTAAGTACTATAGCATCCATCTACATTTCCTTCCTTGATGGGTTAATTATATAGCTCCATCATGTAAGAAATGCCTCAGATTTCCTTCAACTCCCCCAATTATTTGATGAAGAGTATAAGAGTGATAGACACAGAGTATTAAGGGAAAATCACAACTACCTGTAGGAGAAAGAGGTGTCACCGGGATACATTGAGATTGTAGCGAGGTGGAACAACAGAATATATTTTTAATCTCTCTCCTTGAGGAGCCACTTTATGCAGGATTTTTTTTTTTTAAATTGTAGAATGGAAAGAATGTATGTTTGGAGTAAACAGTATTGGCGTTTGTCAATTTAACTGCTCAGCATCGAATACCTTTTCTATCTTAGCTGAAGCTCTAAATAGATGGGAGTCAGCAATTGAAAGAGGAAAGACTCGCACTCTCACTGCCTCCTGACAGAGCATGGGTCCATGACTGAGCTACAGTCAATCACTTGCTCCCGCCAGGAGGTTAAATCCTGCGAGAATGACACTGAGGTGGACAGCCTGTCAGAGGTCATCTGCAGCAGCTGCAGTGCAGTCAAGAATTCAGTGATGAGATGGTGGGTGTCCAGAGGCAGCTGTGACATCCCTAACGCCCTTATCTGGGGCGTGAGCTTGTCTCTGCTGCTCCTCCCTTGGTTCATGCCAGCCTTTCAGTCAGCTTTGTGAGCTACCTAGTTCCTTTTCAATAAATTCCTTTTTTTTTTTTTTTTTTTTTTTGCTTAAATTCACCATTATATTCTGTTATTTGATGTCAAGATTTCTGCCTCAGTCAGTGGATCTTGTTGGCACAAGTCTGAGAGTGACAAACATATAGGAAACCTGGGCCTTTGTCAGTAACTTGCAAGAAGCCTAGATCTAGAGTTAAGGGTAGATGATTCCTTCTCAAAACTAAGGACAAAGAACAGCTTCATAAACCCAGGATGGAGACACTGGTTTCCAAAGCAAGGACTTAATGCAATAAGACAGGAGAGAGCAAGACATCACTGAGCAGAATGTGTCCATCGTTTTATGTTACATGGAACATCCTCACATTGATTATATTTGATCATTCCTTTAATCCAGGGTTTTTCAGAGTATGGCCCCTGTAAGGTCAAATGGGTTCGTAAGGTCAAAGCTATTTGTATAGCAACAGAGAGAAATTAGTTGCCTTTTTCACTGTGTTGACATGTACTGAGGCAGCAAAAGCAATGGGTGGTATAACTGTTGTCACTGTAGCATCAATCAAGGTAGTGGCATCAAACTATTCTAATAATTATTTTAGTTTTCATCACCATGCACTTTCAGGAAAAAAGGAGAGACAATTTTGGTTAAGGCTGTCTTTGATGAAGTGGTGAAAATATTAATTTTATTACATATCTAACCTTGAGTATTCTGTGTGATCAAGTGGGAAGCCCACATAAGACTCCCGTTCCTCAGCTTTCTCCATGTCTCACTCATGTGTTTTATGGTAGCAAATGAGTAAGCTAACAAACTAAACCACCAGTTCCACTTGTTAAGTAGTTAGGTTGAAATGATTTAGTGGCCATTTGAAAAAAAAAACACATATACATTGAAAGAAGTAATAATGTATGTCATGAATAGAATCAACTACTAATGGGATGTGCCTGTTGGTCCCTGAACCAATTTTTCAAATCTTGGGATCAGATTGGATGCCACTGTCCTTTCCTGTCGCATGTTGATTTTTGTCTGATGTCCAGTAGGTGTCGCTATGTCTGCCTTGAAAATGTAGAGTATCAGCGGAGCTCCTGTTGAGTTCTTGGTGCTGTAGGGGTGCTCCGGCACCCAGTTTGGGAAATGTGGGCTAAGATATTTCTGTTGAATACCAAGTACAATGTACAAGGAAAGCACGGTACAGTCGCTTGAGCTACCAGTTGAACCGGCCCTGTTTGCACAGAATGCCATTTTTGCTTATAAAAACAGCTGACAGACAGTGGCCCTTCAGCCTTGAGGACTGGGCGGGTAGTTTCTCCAGATTGAGTGTAGTGAGTTCTCTACATCAAGGACCGAGATTGACAGCCTTCTTGGCCAATGATAAAAATCAAGTTTTTTGATAAATATTGGGATTTGTGAAACTGATATCTGTTACAGTAAGTTTGACAGCTTTTATTTAGACTTCTCTGCTGGGATCTGTAGTGATATTTATAACTATGATTTTTAAATATAGTATATTGAAATATGTCAACATGTTGAAAATCTTCAAAACCAACATTTTTCAAATGACCAGTTTAACTAAAATATGTGTGAGTAAAAATACCTATTCAAAGTGCAAATAGATTTTAATTCACTACATTATAAAAGTTCATTGATATGGTTTCAGATTCCACATTTCTCTAAGCTTTAATGGGCAACTGTTTCTCTGGTTTTAGTGCAGTATCATGGCAGAGTGTCTATAATTATCCGAGAAAGCTATTCAAATACTCCACCTTTTCCAACTGTATGTCTGGGAGGCCAGGTTTTTATCATGTACTTCAACCAAAGGGACAGATTGCAGCAGATTGAATATAGAAGCAGATGTGAGAATTAGTTGTCTTTTATTAAGCCAGGCACTAAAAAGATCTTTCAAAATGTA
>JAJQQW010000011.1:15327055-15479555 GCA_025583905.1 Ia io | reverse complement strand
CCACACCTTCCCAAGCATGAAGGAGAAAGCTCCACTGATTCAACAGAGTATAGCTGAGACCAGGCTTTGAATTTCAGCAAAAATGGATTGAAAGGGAGGGGAGGGGAGAAAGAAGGGAGACACATGGCAGAGAACACCTAACAACCATGTCTGCTCATGGTTATTTTCAGGTTCAAAATCAAGCCCAGACTACCCTTAATTAAATATGCAAAAAATGAGTCTTCGTGTCCTGTCCCAGGATGACACAATGGGATTATCCACTTAAATAGGGTAACAGTCCAGCCTCAATCAGTGATCTTGCCCTTAGGCTCTGAGTGAACCTATACAGATGATCAAACCCACAAGGCTACATTCCATAAGGCCCCATATGAAGGATCTCATGTCCAGTCAATTGTGAGCCCAAGGGAGAGGGGGAGAGAGAGAAACGTCAATGATGAGAGAGAATCATGGATCAGCTGCCTCCTGCACTCCCCCTACTGGGGATTGAGCTGCAACTGGGCATGTGCCAGGAACGGGAGTTGAACCATGACCTCCTGGTTCATCCACTGAGCCACATCGGTTGGGACAGTCTTATTCTTTTCATAGCAGCTCTTCTAGGATGAGACATACAATACAGTGGTATATCCGTGTCCTTCCAGAGTCCTTCTCATCTCAGTCCTTGCTCCTCCTGATAACACTTATTCAGAGAAGAGTACACAAAACTTGCTAAGAATAAACCATTATTTATAGACAGAGCAGTCAACATTCACCCAGAGGAGAAAACATTTATCTTCAAAGAGAATATCAAGAGACATTTGCTGGAACATTCTGCCCTCACCTGGCATCTCCCACCTAGATAATTCCTGTTCATCTTTCAAGTCTTGATTTCCACATTCTTTTCTCCAGAAAACCTCCCAACTCCACATGAGGACTCTCTGCTAGATCCTCAGAGCACTTTTTACTTCCTCACCGATGCTTCTAAGTTATCTGTGTAATTCTTGTCTATTTTATCTTTCCTGTAGTACCTGAAGGAGTGTATCTCACTTATCAACACTCTTAACTCAACATTTAACATAATAGTGTTACTGTCCATAAATATTTGAGTAAAAATTTGCATAGAAAATCTTCAGGAAAAGGTATTTATTTAAGGGACGAAACAGTCAAGTACTGAGTGTAAGACATTAGCCTTCAAGTTGAGAGAGACCTCACTTTTCCTAAAACAATAAGAGAGAACTGGCCTATTTGCATAAATATAGATGCACAAAGAACATTGTTTCTGTTTTGATTATTTTTAATTTTCAGAACAAAACCTCTACCTGCCTTCAAGGTAAATTGGAATCTCCACTCTTGAGCAATAGAGACAATAAGAGATTTTGAAATAGCCATTTTCCCAACTTCTGTACCCATCGTGATGTTTAAAATAATAGCTTCGTCTCAGCCAGGGTCTGGGGTTACCTATGTTATTTTCAGAGCTAATGATGTATAGTATAATCTGAGCTCTGAAAGTGATAATACCTATATTCATCCCGTGATTTACCATTTTCAAAGCAATTTCATGTTGGCTCATTTAATCCTCATGAGTACCTTTTGAGAAGAAGAAGGAAAAAAAAAAAAAAGAACAGCCAATTCCCAAGTGAAGAAACTTCAAACCGTATCCATTGCTTGACTTGCCCAGAGCCACACCGCGGAGGACAATGCTGGGCCTCCCGCCCGGGCTCCTGACCTGAAATCCAGTGCCCTCGCCATGACCCCCAGCTGCTGACTCAGCAACAGGGCTGCCTTGGCCTGTTTCTATCTCAGCTTTAAACCCAGTGCATGTCTTTGGCCTCCTTTTCCAAACGAGAGCCACCGGCTGTGTTTATCTCAAAGGAGATTCTGTTCTTTGGCACTGAGCCTTCTTTTTCAAAAGAACTCAGAGTTCGCAAAGGTCTCGGCAGTTAACGCAGTCCAAAGCAACATCCCCGCCACGGGTGGCCCAGCCTAAACTCGAATGTCCAAACTGATGGAGACTGACTCCTTTGCACATTATCCTGTATGCTGAGAGGTTGGCTTAGGGCTTCTGGCAACTATGACAGAAATACTGTAATGAAGACACTGAGGCACCCAGCTTTTCATCCGTTTGCTCAAGGGTACCTAGCTGGGATTCTAGATTCCACTGACCCCGGGAGGCTGACTCTAGACCCTCCTGGCTCACTGCACACCGATGATGCTGCCTCCTCACCTGAGAAGTGGATCTCGATTGTTGTGAATGAGGCTTATAAACCTTCCAAGTATTCTGATGGTAATTTGAATGCACTTGGATGTGTGTCCAAATAGATGGGGATTAAGGAAAGGAAACCATTATTTAGAGATTTGGGTTTTGGCTTTGTTTGCAGCCTTGGCTATGGCAGGGCAGGATTCATCCCATCCAAATTATTGTTGGCAGAATGCTTCCTTTTATAAATGCTCCAAGTCAATTTATGGAAATACTTCTTTTGATGTAAGGCAATGACTAGAATCAGGATAGTGACCTGGCTTTGATGTGGATGGTTTAGGTTCTAAGGTAAACCCCAACTCAGTTTTCAATGTACCTTTCTTTAAAATTGAGTGTGAAATGGGACCGCCTAGTTATACAGTCTGGAGTGGCCAAAGGATACCTTTATGTTTCTTAATATCAAATTCAGCCTAGCTCAAGACCCACCTATTTTCTTCTGATGCAGAAAACCAAATTGTGCACAGTAAAGTCAGTCTTTTAATTTAAAACTCAATCTCATTTAGGTAAGCTAGCGAGTCTACCTCTCTGAGTCCCTCCCTCCCCTTCTCTTCCTCTGGGGCAACAGCAGGGTGTAGAGTCTACTCAGCTCTAGGCTTGAGTGGGGGCGGGGTGTGGAGGGAGGTGGGGCAGGAGGGGAAGTGGGCATTGAGTCCCAGTGCATTGTGGGCCACCACTGAGCTGTATCTCATCTGGCCAGATCTTGGTCACAACCCTGTCTAGGCTGGTCTGGGTCACGTGCTTGCCAACTCCCCATGGCCTCCAGTTGTAACACACTAAGTCTTCTCGGGGCTGCAGGAGACCCCAAGGTATTTTATCTGGGTCTCTTTGTAGCTGTTGTTGCTCTACCCTCTGGCTCCTTGCAAAGCACAGGAATTCACGAATCCCAAGATTTTGACCCCAAAGTGGAACATGAAGTACTCCCCATACCTAATCCTCACGCATAGAGACACACTGACATCTTATCCCCAAGCTTTCCCCGTCTCCTGTGTCCAGTGCAGAACTCGATCTTATCTTTTCATGGTACACAGCTCCTAAGTCGCATTTTCTGCCCTATTTCTCCCTATTTGATAGGAAAACTCTGTACTGTGAATACATAGTAAGTTCTGGAACAGCTAACATCAACAACAATGGCGACAATGACAACAGTCCTCTTAAATTTTCCAGGTTCTTAAATTGGGATAGTGCCTGAGGCTTTGCCTATTGTCTTGGAATTTTGGCTGAAGCCCCACACGTGGGACAGGACGTGCTGTGACATTCTAACCAGAGCACTAAGTTGCTGCCAGTCAGCTCTTCCCGAGCTTGGAAAGACAGTGCGGGAGCTGCCTGGTGATCCCCCATCCTCCCTTCCCAGACAACCTATGCCAATAGGAGACTAAAAATGCTGATGGAATTAGTTAGAGGACAAGAAGCTCTTCAGGGTCAGCCATACTTGAAGCTCTTCCCTTTTGCTTGCCCAGGGAGAGGGGAGGAGTTCTCCAAGAGAATCAGCTAGAGACTTCTAGGCTGTCAGCAAGATGGGGACTGAGCGGCACAATTCCACGCCCCTGCAGTGCAGCCCCTCAAAGTATAGGTTCTTCTACGAGGTTCTTCCCAGCACTCAATGCAGGTGGCCTGACATGAGGATGTAAATGTACAGCGTAGGGATTGTATCTAGTCAATAACATTGGAAAAACGATGTATTGGGCCAGATGGGACCCAGAAATATTGGGGGGAGCACTTTGTAAAGTGTATGATTGTGTCACCACTATGCTGTACCCCTGAAACTAATGCAACATAATATTGAATATAAACTGTACTTGAAAAATTAAATTTAAAAAAGAGACAAAAACAATAACAACAAAGCAAGAGCACAGGAGGCCTGGTAACCGTAGATGGTGCCTGCTGCTGGCCCAGAAGCAGGAGGTGGTTCAAGCCCCCGGGGAGCAGGGCCAGGGAACAGGCAGCCACGGGCAGACTGCCCTCACCCCCGCTGGTTGGTGCAGCAGGATGGCTGAGCATGGCCCCAGGGGATGCTGTGGCAAGTAGCTGGACTCGAGCCATCTCGTAGATAGCCAACAGGGTGTCTTTCTGGGACAAAGGGCAGCCAGCAGTGGCTATGGGATGCCTTCCTAGAAACAGAAATCGAGGAGGGAGGGATGGACTAAAGGCCCAATTTGTCAGCGTCGGGAATCTGGGCAGTGGTGAGCTTCTCATGTGGGGTTCTGGAAAACCCATGCCTGGGCCCCGTGGAAGAACACGCATGTGACACCTGCCAGGCAGAGGGACAACATTGTCCAGCAGCTGTAGCCACAAGAGGACCCTGAGAGCAGGACCTAAGAAATGACAAAGGAGAATGTTTGTCCCTTTTCTATACTCCTGCCTGCCTTTCTGTAAGGGCCTTTATGGGGAGAGGGAGGGACATTAGGTCCCTGCTGAGTTTGGGGTGGCAGAGAACAGAGCTGTCACTGGGTGAGCATAGGATCTTTCAGTTCGTTCTCAGGGAAACATTTGTGGTACCAGAAGGGGAATCTTCTTTACTAAAGCAGGACTTGATCTCAAAACCGAGAGTGGCCATAAAGTCATGGATTTTCTTGGGTTGTCATTAAAGAGCAGGACATTTATCAGGAAAAAAAATCAACCCCCGCCTCTGCAGACTGGGTTACAGTGGGTTGATTACCGTGTCTGCATCATAGATTTTCAAGATTGAGTCAGAAAGTCAAGTTAAGGATTTAATTGGTGGTTCTCACTGGAATCGTTTGTGATCTCTGCTCTGCTCCCCGCTTTTTGTTTTTTACGAATATAAGTCTCAGCTTCACACTTCAATGTTGAAACGGTGGCAAGTGAAGCAAATTACCATACAGGAAAAAATGAATCAGTTAATATTTTAACTATTCCTCTACATGGGAAAATTGGCGTAGATGCTATCTCAGATTTGTTTTTAATTCTAGCCTTCCATTCATGCTGGTGGTGTCACTTGCTTCAACAGGAGAAGGGATTGAGAAAAGCATTCATTTTCCTCTGGATATCTTTATCTTTGGCTCTTTTTTTAAAAAAAAAAATTGATTTTTTAGAGCGAGAGGAAGTGGGGGAAGAGAGAGACAGAGAGAGAGAGAGAGAGAGAGGTGAAAACAAAATATTGATCGGCTGCCTCCTGCTCACCCCATTACCTGGGGGAGAGCCTGAAACCTGGGCATGTGCCCTGACCAGGAATTGAACCTACAGCCTATAGGTGCATGGGACGCCGCCCAGCCAACTGAGCCACACCGGCCAGGGCAGCTCTTCTTTTTTTACCCAACTAGCAAGTTGATCCAGATCAGTTCCAGTGTACAGGCTTCGCAGAGAACCAGGGGTAATGTCACTGCCTCCTTAAGCCACTGTCCTCATCACAGACATCCATAGTCTGCTCAATAAATCATTGCAATGGTATTTAAGCAGGTCTGTCCACCCCACCGCCAGGTTTGTTCCCTCTAAGCCACCCTCCCCCATGCCGCTGCCAGAGGCCTTTTTGAAGCTTCTGTGATCCTTCATGCCTGTGTTTAAAACCCGTCAATGGCTTTGCATTGCAAGATAACATTTAAACTTTCTATTTCAAAATAGTCTTCATATTCAAGCGCTTGCATAACCCTTTTATTTTTTGTATTTAAATCTTTCTGCATCTACATTGAACCTTTTTTTATATTTTGAAAATGCCAAAGGTTTGCTCCCACTTTGACTTAGGACCTAAGCTCTCTCTGTTACCATTCCTGTCCCCACCTCCCACTTCCACTACCTCTTTTCCTCCTCTTTTGTGTCAACACCTCTGCAAATCTCTGAGCAGAGTTGTCTACCCTCCCGCCCCTGCTCTCTCTCCTCACTTCTGTACTGTCCTCCCTATAATAGCCTCTCTCACTGTGCATTTTCTTCCATTAATACTTGCACATTAAGGGCAAATGCAGGGTTTTCTTCATGACTTTATTCCTATAGCCTGGCACAGTTCCTGCAAGATACTCTGCTTGGAAAATAACAGAATGAAAATAGGTTTAGTTTTTTTTTTTTATAGTTCTAAGTCTTTTTATCAGGTATTTTCAATAAAGTAGGATATACACAACCATAATGACTTGGAAAAATGGGGATGTGGTGTATCCTGCAGTGCTTACACTTAATTTGGGTGACTTAAACATTTTGAGCCACTCTTGTTTGCTTAGTAAGTTTCATCAAATTTTAAAGTGAAGTATAGGCAGACCTGGTCTTATTGTGCTTTGCTGTATTGCACTTCACAGACATTGCATTTTTTTTTTTTTAATCAATTTGAAGATTGTGGTGACCCTGAGTTGAGCAAGTCCATTGTACCATTCTCCACCAGCATTTGGTCACTTTGTGCCTTTGTGTCACATTTTGGTAATTCTCACAATAATTCAAATTGTTAAATTATTATTGTATTTGTTATAGTGATCTGGTAAAGAGTGATCTCTGGTGTTACCTCTGTAATTGTTTTGGGGTGCCCTGAACCACACCATATAAGATAGCAAACTTAGTAAATGTGTGTGTTCTGATTGCTCCACCAACCAGCTGTTCCCCTTCTGCTTGGGCCTCCCTATTCCCTGAGGTACAATAATATTGATATTAGGCCGATTAATAACCAGTGCCTTCTAAGTGTTCAAGTGAAAGGAGGAGTCACATGTCTCCCACTTTAACGCAAAAGCTAGTCAGGATCAAGCTTAGTGGGAAAGGCATGGTGAAAGCTGAAACAGGTTGAAAGCGAGGCCTCTGGTGCCTGAGAGTTAGGCAAGTGGTGAATGCAAAGCAAAAGTTCCTGAGGTAAATGAAAAGTGCTACCCCAACGAACACACAAATGGTAAGAAAGGAAAACACCCTTATTGCTGTCATGGAGAAAGTTGTAGAGGTCTGGATAGAAAATCAAACCAGCTACAATATTCCTTAAACCATGGTGGGGAGCCTTTTCTTCTGCCAAAGGCCAATTGGATGTTTATAACATCATTCAAGGGCCACACAAAATTATCAACTTAAAAATTAGCCTGCTCTACTGTATTTGGTCAACCTTTTAATTAGCTCACCCCTAATGCCTTCTCAGGGCCAGAGCAAATGATTCTGTGGGCCTCATATGGCCCACGGACTGGATGTTCCCCACTGAAACCTACTCCAGACCAAGGCCCTATCTCTTTTCAATTCAGTGAAAGTTGAGAGGAGTGAAGAAGCTGCCAGAAAATAGTCTGAAGCTAACAGGTTGGTGAGGTTCAAGGAAAGAAGCCATCTCCATAACGTAAAAGTGCAAGGTAAGCAGCGAGTGTAGATGTAGAAGCTGCAGCGAGTTATCTAGACGATCTAGCTAAGATAACTAATGAAGGTGGCTACACTAAACAGCAGTTTTTCAATGTAGACACAACAGCCTTATATGGGAAGAAGATGCCATCTAAAATTTTCAACTTTAAAGAGGAGAAGTCAAAAGCTTCAAAGCTTCCTGGGACAGGCTGACTCTCTTGTTAGGGGCTAATGCAGCTGGGGACTTTACCTTGAAGTCCGTGCTCATTTACTATTGTGAGAATCTTTGGGCCTGTGAGAATTATACTCTGCCTGTGACGTATAAATGGAACAACAAAGCCTGCATGACAGCACATCTGTTTACAACATTCTTTACTAAATATTTTGAGCCATTGTTGAGACCCACTGCTCAGAAAAAAACAGATTCCTTTAAAAAATATTACTTCTCATTAACAATGCACCTGGTCACCCAAGAGCTTCAATGGAGATGTACAACAAGATTAATACTATTATCATGCCTGCTAACACAATATTCATTCTACAGTCCATTGGTCAAGGAATAATTTTGACTTTTAATTCTTGTTATTTAAAATACACATTTCACAAGGCTGCTATAGACAGTGATATCTCTGATGGATCTGGGCAAAGTAAATCGAAAGCCCTCAGAAAGGATTCATTAAAGATGCCATTAAGAGCATTTGTGATTCATGGGAAGAGGTCAAAATATCAATCAACATTAACAGGAATTTGGCAGAAGTTGATTCCAACTCTCATGGATGACTTTGAGGTTTTCAAGACTTCAGTGGAGGAAGTAACTGCAGATGTGGTGGAAATATCAAAGAGAACTGGAATGAGAAGTGGAGATGAGAGGTATGACTGCATTGCTGCCATCTTATAATAGAACTTTAAAGGATGAGGCGTTGCTTCTAATGGATGAGCAAAGAAAGTGGTCTCTTGAGATGAAATTCATTCCTGGTTAAGACATTAGAGAGTTGATGGAATGAGAGCAAAGGATTTAGAATATTGCATGAAATCAGTTGATGCAGCAGCAACAGGTTGTGAGAGAATGGCTCCAGATTTGAAATAAGTTATACTATGGTATCAAACAGCATCTCATGCCACAGAGAAATTGTTTGTGAAAGAAAGACTCAATCAATGTGACAAACTTTATTGTAGTCTCATTTCAAGAAATGCTCACAGTACCCTGACCTTCAGTGATGGGCCAACCTGATCAATCAGCAGCCATCAGTCTGGAGGCCAAGACCCTCCACCAAACACATATTACAACTTGCTGAAGGCTCCGATGATGGTTAGCATTATTTTTTTTTTTTTTTAGTAATACAACATTTTCTAATTAAGATCTATATATTTTTTAGTTACAATGCTATTGCATACTTGGTAGATTACAGTATAATGCAAACATAACTTTTATATGAACTGGGAACAAGACAATTTGTGTGACTCATTTTATTATATTCACTTTGTTGTGGTGGTCTGGAGCCAAACCTGCAATATCCCTGAGGTATGCCTGTAAACCACCAAATGAAATGAGGGAAGATTCAAATAAATCTGTTTCAGGACCAGAAAAAAAAATTTTTTTAATTGCATATCAGTGCTCCTATCTGCTAGCTACTTAGCGTCTCTCATTCATTACTGGAATTATTCTAAGAGGGCTGGGAGAACTGTGGACTGTTAGAGAAATACAATAGAACATGTCTTGCCATAACTTAGAGTTATCCCACATCTGTTGACAGACAAGGACAGGATGTACAGCAGTGTCTCTTCTCCCACAGCCCGTTTGCATCCATCCTCAGATGGAAGAAGATTCAGGAAGGAAAGGTACAGCCCCCGCCTTCCCCAGGCTCAGTAGAGAGCTACCTCTGCTTCCAGGGACCTAGTCAGCTGTCAAGACTGCATGGGATGCAGCCTCTGAGACATGGAGTGTGGGGTTGACTGTCATGTGGATGAGCCAGGGTAGAAGGAGAGGCTGCAGGAGGTGCTGTGGCCAAGAGAAACAGGAAGGTCATTTGGGGGAGCGGAGCCCACTGAAGCCACTATAAGACGGTGTTTTGGTGTTGATCTTGTCGTTGGAAGGAGCTCACAGGACTTTGCAAAGTGAGCGAACCTTTCTTTTCATGCTGCTTACTCCAGCTTCCCTTCTATTCAAGCAAAAAAGAGCACAGCCCGCATCTTCCTTCTCTGTACCTTGCTGTCTTGGTCTCTTGCAGGTCTAAATCTGGAATCCCAACCCTTCATTTCCTTTCTGGGAGCATGACCTTCCCAAAAATGCGGTTTGCTGACGAACAATTCTCTGAAGCCCGATTTTGCTATTATCTAAATAGGAACACTTGGTCTGATTCATCCTGGGATCCGGGCTTTAAATGTGCCTTCAGAAGAACTGACATTTATTCGGAGCTAACGGAAGTGGGAGTTTGGCCCTGCCTTTCTTCCTGCCGTTCGTATTCGCTTCAGTCCCTGATTTACAAATGTTCAGGTCCTGTCAGACTACACAAACATGTCAACCTCAAAAGGCTGCTTCCCTTGAGTGACCCTTCCAACTAGCAGCAAGTGCTCAGAGGCTCTGCTCTGAAAATGGCATATCTCTCTATTTCCTCCCAGAAATTGCTGGTTTGGATGCAATTTGGGAGGTAGTCTGCTGCACCCTCACAGGGACATTACAGCAGGGGTGTCTGTGTCTTGGAACCCCCCTCCACAATAAAGGCAGCAGGAGAGACAGGTGATTTCCAGAAGAGATTCGTGGGGGGACTTTGGAGGAGAGGGCAGGCTGGAAGATTCAAGAGATTTCATCAGTGTTCTGTGAACACACTGCTTTGATTTACTAGCAAGTGTCCCCAGAGACTTCAAAACCAGGCTCTCTCAGTCAAGAGATAAGAATAGCTTAGACGCCGAAGACTGGGAAGAGAAGCACTAAATTCCCCATCATTAGCTGTCCTATTGGTTTTTGGGAGCTGCTGTAAGAAATTGCCACACACTGGGTGGCTTAAAACAATAGACGTTCACTCTCCCACAGTTCTAGAAGCCAGCAGTCCAAAATGGAGGCATCAGCAGGGCCGTGACTCCTCTGAGACTCTGGGTAGAGTCCTTCCTTGCTTATTCCTACCTTGTGATGGGGGCCGGCAGTCCTAGGCTCTCCTGGGCTTGCAGCTGTCCCTCTCAGTCCCTGCTTCTGCCCTATTGGTGTTTTTCCTATCTTTCGTTGTATCCTCTTCCCTCTTCTTATAAGGACACTGGCCATTGCATTAGGGACACTTTACTCTGCACTGGCCACAGCTCTCAACTCTGGGTCCTCATTGCCCAACTTGAGTTCTGGACTTTGCCTGTGAGCTGCTCTCTCCCACTCTCACTTGTCGGAATCCATGCACTCTAGCCCTGGATGCTTTAACTCTGCTCCTCTAGATGGAACACCCCCTTTGTTCTGCCCCTTTGTTTGGGTCCCATGCAAACTTCTGCTTTGGATGTAAGAATTGTTTTTTTTTAGTCTCACAGTGACCACGTCCTTCTCTAGACGAGCTGCTGCTACCAGGAGGAAACATGTTCTAGAACTGGAATCATTCCTTCCCTTCAGCTCTCAGGCCTGAGAGCTGAGCTGGGCTAATGGGGACGGGTCATGCTCCTCAGGGGCCATGACTGTCATTCCTGTCTTTCAATACCATAAGGACCTTCTTTTGAGACTGAAGATATGCCCATAAGATTTCTGCACCATAAATATGATATAGTTGATTTCTATGCATTATTTAATTCAATGCTTGACACATAGGAGGTGCTGAATACATAACAGCTGCAGTGGTTTTTATTACACTTAGTTGCCTCAAATTTAAAAGTCTTTCTTACAGCCTACATTTTATCCTCTAACCTTCATCCTGCTTCCTAGGCTATACAGAATAAATTTGTTCCATCCTTTTAGGCTCTTAAATCTGACTATAACAATATATGATATGGAGGAAATCCAGAAATTTACAAATACTGAATATACCCTGGGACATTTCCTTTCCTCTACATCCTTCCCTTACCATGTAAGGTCAAGGTCAGATCTTCTTCTTTAAAGAGGTACGTGATCCCAACTGGTCAGTGGTTGAGCATTGACCCATGAACCAAGAGGTCAAGGTTCAATTCCAGGTCAGGGCACATGCCCAAGCCCACGTTGCTGGCTCATTCCCCAATAGGGGAAATGCAGTAGACAGCCGATCAATGATTCTCTCTCATGGATGTTTCTGTCTCTCCCTCTCCCTTTCTCTCTGAAATCAATAAAACATTATATATATTTTTAAAGAACTACGTGAGCAGGACATTGTATGGTCCCCAGGGAGAGTGAGTTCTGAGAGAATCTAGTACAGGATCATGTAGCCCAGTGCTTCTCCACTTTACAGAGATCCAGTTCTGCTAGACACTGACATTGTCAATGAAAACATGTTCACATAGCTCAAAATACATGTTAAGCGAATAAATACAGTCAAACATGCCGAGTACCTAGAAAAGTGCTGAGGAGCTAATTTCTCCATCTTTTTAATGATTTTGGCTAGTGCATATGTGATTCAAAACTCCCAACCTATTTTGTTTTTATCTGATCTTCCAACCAGAGAGCACACCCCTGCTAAACACATTTGAGAAGAAAAATGTTTAGGTGCTCTCAATCAAAGCTTGTAGTTAATTTGCCTAAGAAGGAAATGTGCTTTGGTTCTGCAAGCTGAGTCATAAATCCCTTGAGTGGGCAGGAGGGAAGAATTTTCCATGGGAAAAAAACAAATAAGAACAAAACATGCATTAAAACAAAACAAAACAGTGAAGTTGAAGTGAATCATGATAGAGATTGTGATTTTGGAAGAGTGAAGACCTGGGACTGGCATTGACATTGGTTATAGGAAGGAGCTTAAGGAAAGGGGGGTGGGAATGCATGGTTTGGGCTGGGAGCACTCTCAGTGTGATTCCTAGTTTGCTACTGACTGGTTGTGCAAAGCTGGGCGAGTGATTTCATCTTTCTGAACTGTGGTTTTCTTATGTAAAGAGCAGGATTACCATCATTTAAACATTTTATATTAAGTATTTCATATAACGTATCTACTAAAATATCTTCAATATGCTACAGATACTATAAATGGTGGAGATTAGAATAAAAAAATCCAATTGGATGGGAAACTCAACTAAAGCCATCCAGCTTCAATATTGAATGTGTTGAATTTTAATTTCCATGATCTTTCAAATTCTGACAAATTATAAAATACTTTAGACACTTAAAATAGTTCTATTGCAGTGAATCCATTAAATGAGGTTAAAGAAAAGATAACTCTAGATTGAATAGAGGACAGAGACATGGCTAGTCTTTAAACACAGGGCCACAGACTGGGTGGCTCAAATGCTGTGGTAGATAATGTAAGTCAGCCAAAACCCAAGGCAGAGTCAGAGCACTCAAGCTGATAAAGAAACTAAGAACGAGCCTCAGAAATAGCCAAGTAGGCCTTCCCCAAAAAGACAGCTGCTTAAACTATAACCAATCAAATTATTTATTTGCTCTGCTTTCATATCCTCTATAAAACCTTGCCCCTAGTTCTTATTGATGAAGGGCTCCTACCCACTTTTGATTTGGTGTTGCCTGGTTGGCATCAATTTATGCTAAAGGAAACTCTTCTGCTGAAACACAGTGAAAGTCACAAGGGGATTTGGGCACATTGATTTGTCACACTGGAGATATTTGGCGTATCTTCCTATCCCAACATTACATCGCATCATCACATGTCCCATCTCCTCCGCGCTGTGCTGCTAAGCTCACAGTGTGGAACAACAGGGAAAATAATCTTTAGTTCTTAAAATGCTCATGCTTGCCTTCCTTCTCTTTCTCACTTGCTTCCTGTTTGTAATCGCCCTTGCATGCAGTTTAATTAACTTTAAGTAAAAGTATGTGCTATGCAACTGTATTCCAGTCATGGTGATGGATGCTAGGAATAAACTCATTGACAAACCTAGGATTTTCCTCCAGGAAAAACTCAGTCTAGTGGAGTAAACAAACATAAAGAAATAATTAAAGTCATGTAAAAACATACCATTTTGATGAAAAAGCGTAAGTGGATGTATAGAGGCAGGTGACCATGGATAAAGAAGACCTCAAAAGAGGAAGCTGTCTTGCAATTAAGTTGTAAAGACCAAGTAGAATTTGCCAGTTGGGTGAGGGGAATGATTATGATATGGGCAAGAAAGGCTTGAAGGCAGTCAGCTTTACATTTGGTGTTTAGAGCTTTGGGTGATTCTGGGGAGAAATAAAAGGTGAGGATGAAAATGTATTTTGGAACGAGATGCTGAGTGCTCCTGTGTCTCATGATGGAAACAAGTTCAGCAGGTGTCTGGTTAGTGACACGTGAGACAGAGCCCCCTCTCTCCCCAGGCCCATGACAGTAGGGAGCTCTGGCTTTCACTCCTCTTCCTAGCTGTCCCTCACTTGTTTGCTGACCCCCAGCCCACTCAGAATGTCTCACCTTCACCTTTTAGAATTTCTCTGGTTCCTACATGATTAGAGGGATACACTAGAACAGCAATTTCCAACTTTTTTTAGTCTCATGCCACACACAAACTAATTGCTAAAAGTCTGCAGTGCGCGTGCACGCACGCGCGCATACACACACACACACACACACACTATATATATATATATATATAAGTCTGCAGTGCGCGTGCCACACACACACACACTATATATATATATATATATATATATATATATATATATATATATATATATATATATTTAGCTGCTCTGACAAAAAATGGTATTTTGATTCGTTCGCACCAGACAGCTATTGTTGTGTTGGCTTTTTTTATTTCTTTATTTGACAGCCTAAGGGGAAAGAGGTCAGTGCTCCTGACTAAATAGGCATCGCATGTTTTAAAATTCTTGTGGCATACCGGTTAAAAATTGCTGCACTAGAAGAAACCCCACTACACAGATGTTTTCTGAGGAGCTGTAGAAATAGGCTTTTGGGCCCCAGAAGGCAACAGCAGTAGAATAAGAGGAAGGGCTGAGCTGGAGAATGTTTAGGAGACACAACTGATAAGAAATTGTAACAGGATGTGGGTTGTAAGGGAGATGGAACTTTATGATCTGTATGGCCAGGTGAAAACGATGACACTAAACAAGACAGGGAATTAATATGCCTGATTTTTTGTTAATTGTTATTTATGTTATCAGCCTCTGTAGGGGAATGGGCTGCATCCCTTCTTGACTCCCTGAACCCAGTGAAAGAAAACAAACAAATGAACAAAAAATCGCAGCCGCACTTCCAGTGGAGCTGGCTGTGGGACTCCTAAGTGGACACAGGTCCCTCTCCCCAGGACAAAGCTGAAGGGTCACTGGATAAACCTGGGCAGGTGAGGTGAGGTAACCTGAGCGGCAGCTTCTGGTTTAGTCTCCTACTTAGTCTGGCAGTAACTCGCCTGCTGCCACCACTTGGCACAGGACACAGCTGCCTTTGTCCTATAATTATGTTTACTCGGGCTGTGGAGGGGGTCCTGCTATCGAGTGTGACTACCTAGTGCTCCTGGCCCAGCCTCTTGTGAGGTGGCTAGAGCTGTTCTCAGGTGCCCTGACACACCAACTGTAAATCGCTTCCGGTGAGCTAAGGTCACAGGCATGGAAAGAATCAAAAGTGACAACGCTGAGGATTTAGATGGCCCCCCACCAGGAGACCAAGTGCATCAAAGATCTGATCTAATTTGCCCTCTAATGCCTGTGACCCAGAGGGCTTGCCGGGGAGGCAGCAATTAGAAGCTGGTCTGAAGATTTGGTTAAGGACCTTGAATTACCAGTAAGGCAGCCCGGTTCCATCTCTCATTTTTCTCTCTCTCTATAATTTTTCTTTTGAGAAGACTGAAGCTGAATGACCTTTTCAAGATGGTTTCAAAGCTCCTTGTTTCCCTCCTTCAGTTTGAAGGACTTGAGCGAGATGGTGGGGTGCCTTTGATACCATTCCCTGAGGAAGCGGCATGCTGATATCAAAATGTACATTAATTATCAGGCTGCACAAACAGCCACACTGTGATATGGAGAAGTGTATGATGAGGTCATTTCTAAAGAGAAAATTAATCATTGAAGGTAAGTAATTATGGCTGGAACCGGTTCCCAAGATTGATTTTCACGCCTTTGCAGTCTACCACTTGTCATCTAGAGCTCCCTGGTGGATGTGGATTCTAGTCCATGCTTCTTCAGAGACACGGGAGGTTCTGAGCGAACCGCGGCTGGTAGCACATGTCAGGCTTGATCAAGGTGACACAGAAAGCCTTGGGAAGTCTCACCTTACCCCAGGTTCCCCCTTTCCCCCCTGCGCCTCTCTCTGTGCACCTGTGTGAGACAGCGTCCGCCTCACCTGACACTGCTGCTGCGGCCCTCTCCTTTACCAAGCCGAGGAGGGGATAATGGGAGAAATAAATACCGCCAAGGCCCAGGAGACTAGTCAAAAGGATTAGAGGAATGACACAGGAAAAGCGATTACAGAGACTTAATCGGTTACATGCAGCTTTGGGCAAAGGAGATAAAGGGAGGGTGACTGTTTACAAATTGTAAAGGGCGGTGAGGGGGGATTTGGGAGCCCAGGCCTGGCAATGGGGTAATGCATCCGGTCAGGACAAGGGCTGTTGGGAAAGTCACCCAGGAGCAGAGCAGGCCGGAGACTAGGGAGGCATCATTCAGCAGCAGCAGAAAGGGTAATGAGAGAGAGAGAGAGAGGTCTTGAGGGAGTGAGCAGGGTGCCCCTAAGACTTGCTGTGATAGCTTAGCATCAAGGTCATGCTTTTTCAAATGAAAAATACTTGGACCAAAGGTAAGATTCATGAAATGACGAAGCTATTTTCTCCCCCAGGAGATTTAAATCTCCCAAAATGCACAGGATTTTATTTTAAAGATAAACACTGTGAGATGCCATTAGTTTCCTACAATCCACAGGCAGGTGGAACGGGGGGCATCACCCCCAGGAGGCCCATCGTTAGGCGCCGGAGGCTCAGAGAGCCTGTCCCCGAGCAAGGCCAAGGCGTGGGAAAGGGGCGCCTCAATGGCTCAGGGCGCTTCCTTTGTTCTGCTGGCTCCAGGCATGGCCTTCCTTGTTCGACAGCCCCAGCGAGAGGAGTGACTGAAAAGGTGCTCTTCTAGTTAAACAACAGAGTTAGTTAGTTTTTGAAATTATCATCCTTTTAGTCAATATTAGTTCTTTGTGAAAAATGGACATTTTCGGTTTGAAATGGACACTACCCAATTCTATCTACAGAACGATCGACGTAATCGTTCAGTTATGATGACTGGCGGAAGGCGAGGCTGTACTTAGTAACTGGAAGGAAAAGACAGAGCATGAATACAAATCGTCCCCTGAAGTGAGTTGCATTGATTGGAGAGCTCTATCGAACGGCACTCCCTTTAGAAATGGCAATGAACATCAAACTGAACTGGGTACACAGAGTAAATGTACTTAGTTTTGTGAAATTACACAAAGCCTTGATTTTTATAAAAATACATTGATGCCCTAGCTGGCTTGGCTCTGTGGATAGTGTTGGCCTGTGGACTGAAGGGTCCAAGGTTCGATTCTAGTCAAGGGCAGGTGCCTCATTTCAGGCTCCCTGCCCTGGTCAGGACATGCAGGAGGCAACCAATCCATGCGTCTCTCTTACATCGGTGTTTCTCTTTGTCTCTCCCTCTCCCTTCTGCTCTCTCTAAAAATCAATGGAAAAAATATACTCAAGTGAGGATTTAAAAACAAAAACACACTGATGATGTAAAAACAATGTTTCTAGGACATCACTCTAGTGAAACAGTTTAAATAGGTAGTCATCTTTAACGGAATTAATGAAACTATAATCTCATGCCAATTAATAACATCAGAAATTAAACTGTGGATGTCCAAATGTTTCCTTAAATGATCTGAACTGATTTGATGGTGGTGAGGCAAAAGGCTTTAGAACTGTATTTTATACAAATAAATTATAAGAAGTTGAGCAATTACCAAGAAAGAATGTGGGCTGTTGTAAGCACAGAGGGGTTTTGGGTGGGACAAATGAAACATAATGAGTTATTTTATAAAAGAAGAAAACAGACCAATTAGAAAATAAGGCGTTTCTCAATGAGTCACGTGTGGATAAAGCCAAGAGTACCAAGAGAACTTCATGCCAGAAAGTTTTCTTCTTCAGTGTGTGGTGTTTAAGCTCATGACAATTATTTAAAAAATATATATATTTTATTGATTTTTTACAGAGAGGAATAGAGAGATAGAGAGTTGGAAACATTGATCAGCTGCCTCCTGCACACTCCCCACTGGGTATGTGCCCGTGACCAAGGTACATGCCCTTGACCGGCATCGAACCTGGGACCCTTGAGTCCGCAGGCCTATGCTCTATTGACTGAGCCAAACCGGTTAGGGCTCATGACAGTTATTTTCAGGGATGTTCCAAGCAGAGTAAGGTTGGCCTTGCTCTTTTCCAAGTCTGTTAAGAGGCATTCTATTACTAGTGAACTTATTTGGGGCAACAGCGGACTGGTAAACTTGCCTGCCTGTCTTTCACAGTATGTGGGTGGTTCTTTGAACTAAAGTCTTGAAGGTCACCTAAATATTGGTGTAGAAAGAACACATGCTCTATTCTGTCTACTAAGCACCAAAAACACATGATATTCCTGCAACACGAGAGTAACTGTTCCACATCATCAAATCCTCCACATTAGGGTTGTGGTGAAACCTTTCGCTGAGTATCTTTGGTGAGTCTTCCTCTGTCCAGGTTTCGGTGATCCTCTGTTGCTGTTTGGATTTTGTGGGTGATGGGTCTCTCTCTCTCTCTCTCTCTTTCTGTGTTCTGTGTCAGCTCACCTTGGACTCTGTTTGTGAGGCCAATTGAACTGTGAGAACTTTTTCTAACTGCCAAGGCTCCAACTTTGAAATAGAGTTCTCCTGTAATATTTTACTCATATGTGGATCTACAAGAGTCAAGCTCATAGAAACAAATCATAGGATGATGGTTGCCAGGAACTGGGAGGCGGGAGAAATGGGGGAGATGTTGGTCAAAGGGTACAAACTTCCAGTTATCAGATGAGTAAGTTCTAGGAGTCTTAGTTCATGGTGACTATAGGAACAGACTGTGTTATGTGCTTCAATATTGTGAGAAGAGTAGATCCCAAATGTTCTCACCACAAAAGGTAATTATGTGAGGGATGGATGTGATAATTAACCTTATTGTGATAATAATTTCACAATATATACATGTATCAAGTCAACACATGTACACCTTAAACTTACACAATATGTCAATTATATCATAATAAAAGTGGAAAAAAAGAAACAAAAGAAAATAGAGTTTTCCTCAACTGCATATTAACTACTCTGGTTAGTTGATTTTATCAACCTTCTTTACATTAATGCAAATACAATAATTGACCCGAAGTCTCTCTCTCTCCATCTATATAGATGTTTTGTATTTGCTGCAAATGACCAACCCTATAATATCATTATAATGAGAAGAATTTTTTTTTTTTTTTTTTTTTTTTTTAGTTTGTGTCTTTTATTAACCCAAATACAATCACTTGTCTTCTGGTTTGTTGAAGCAATAGGTCAGACAACATTTGCCACAATAATCTGTCAAAGTGACTCGATGGTCACTTCCTTTAACCCATAAAAATTAGAATAATGATAGATGTTTGATATATCAAACAGGATACTTAATAGCAGAAATTCAGGGAATATTTGCTGAGATAATTAATGAGTAATCATTGCCTCTTTACAACTAGTGACGGCCGTGTAGATAAGAAGGTAGTAGCCCCCTTTTAACATGAGAGGTGAGGAGAAGTCAGTAAATTGCTAATTTATAGCTATAGAAAATTAGAGCGCATAATGAAACTTTGCTGCTTAAATATACTTTTAATTACTTACTGTTGTTACATTATTTGGATTTCCTAACCTCTAGTTCTCCTGAAGTTCAGCAGATACTGCACATTGACTGAGATTATGAGTATTAACAAATTAGCATTTGAAATCTTTGAACTTACCTTGAAAGCAATCACCAATACTGTGAAAACATCTATATCTATACTTCACTTACTCAAAACCCACATGCATTATACTTATATTCCTCAGTAAACACATTTCTTTAATAATTTCTACATAATTTCTTTATCAAATTAATAGCATAATACATAGGATAATGTTTGAAGAGTTAGTAGGAGCTGGTTCTAAAAAGTGATAATTAGAATTGAACCTTATTTATTCAATAAGAATTCCAGGAATACTGTCAGTATATAGATACCTGATTTAATTTAAATATATTATACATTATTTTTTATATTTGGCATTATTATTTATACTAGAGGCTTGGTGCATGAAAATTCATGCACTGGAGGGGGGTCCCTCACCCTGGCCTGCCCTCTCTCACAGTCTGGGAGCCCTCAGGGGTAGGAGGCCACCAGGCAATCAGGGGAAGGCGATGCCCCAATCACACCTCTGCTGCTGCCACTGCCGACAGCGCATGCCTTGGGTGGCCATGGGTGGCTGGGCAGCCGTCATTCAAGGCTTGCCTGCGCCTCTGGCGTTTGCTGCTCAGCCAATATCTGAGGCTTTCCTGCGCCTCAGGCTGGCCCTAGGCTGCTGGGCAGCCAATATCCTAGGCTTGCCTGTGCCTTGGGCATCGGCTGGGCAGCCAACATCCGAGGCTTGCCTGTGCCTCGGGCTGGCCCTACATGGCTGCTCAGCTGCCATCCAAGGCTTGCCTGTGCCTCTGGCCGGCCCTGGGTGGCTGGTGGGCTGAGGGCAGGTCCAGCCGCACTGTGTGCCTGCCACCTTCCTGGCTGGGCTGAAAGGACTGGGGGACTCTGGCGGGGCTGAGGGGACTGGGCACCACCATCTTGTGGCTATGGGTGCCGCCACCTTTGTGATGGTGTGATGGTAAATTTGCATATTCCCTCTTTATTAGATAGGATATTATATTATTTTACATAATATTATATACTAGAGACCTGGTGCACAAATTTGTGCATGGGTGAGATCCCTTGATTGGGGCTGCATGAGGTTGGCTGGCCGGGAGGGGCCGCAGTGGGAGCTCACTGACTACCAGGGGTCAGCTCCTGCATTGAGCATCTGCTGCCTGGTGGTCAATACACAGCATAGTGACCCGTCGACAGGTCATTTGGTCGCTTAAGCTTTTTTTAATATATATATACATATATATATATAGATATAGATATGTACATATGTGTATATATATGTGTGTATATATACATATATCTATATCTATATATATAAAAGGCTAATATGCAAAGTGCCCCTGCGGGAATTCGACCGGGAGACCGGGAGTTCTGTTGCTCACTATGATGTGTGCTGACAACCCGGGGCTGCGCAGAACAAAGGAAGGCTCTGGCCAGCAGCTGGAATGCCCTGATCATCCCTGATCACCAGCCAGGCCTAGGGACCCTACCTATGCATGAATTTTGTGCACTTGGCCTCTAGAGAGAGAGAGAGAGTGTGTGTGTGTGTGTGTGTGTGTGTGTGTGTGTGTGTGTGTGTGTATTATATATAGGATTTTTGTTCTTTTTCAATAAAAAAAAAATGAGAGGATGAAATTTGCAGAAGCAACTAATCTGTCCTGAACTTGTAATGAAGACTAGTGCTATCTTTGCACTTCCAGGACAATGTTCTCTGGGAGGAGTTGTTGAAAAGTCAAAAGCATTTTCATAACAAAATAAGGAGTGTTTTCTTCTTTTGGTGACTCTCCTGATGAAAGGGTTCTCCCGCCACCACATTCTCCTTGCTGGCTCCTTCCCCTGGGAGGCAGCGGTTGCCTAGTGATATGGGACCTACTGTTGCCTGCAGCTCTAAAGGCAGCCTCTGATTAGCTAATCAATTATTAGAATTGATTAGCAAATAAGTGTGCTCTCAAACCTGGGGGAAGAAATGAGATTCGATAGATTTCTCTCATCCCTCATTATGTTTGTAAAGTAATTTGGGTTTGACTCCTGCCGGGATCTGCAACTTTGCTCATTTTCTATTTGTTTTCTCCTCATATCCTTCCCAGGACAGAGCTTCTCATTCTCTCCCTGTGGAACTGACTTGAACCCAATCTCCCTCGCATAGCTCAGGTTACTAGTTTTTAAGGTTCTCTTGCTTTCTCTCTCCTATTTCAAAGAAATCGTACTTACTGTAGAAGTTGACTCTTCAGCTGAATCGTAAGTGATGGGTAGCAGATGACCAGGAAAGGAGTGGGGGGAGCTGTGGCTGGGCTTCATTGTAACCTTTGTGGGCCCTAGACATTTTACTTCAAGCAGTCAGTCAACCAATCGATCGGACACACAGGGTGTCCCCAAAATGTATACACACTGATAGCTCAATTGATGTTTCCTTCTTTGCAAATTTAAACCATTGGAATTAATAAGGAGTTAGAAATGTATATACGTTTTCCCATGTGTGTACACACACACACACACACACACACACACACACACACACACACACACACAATTGTGATGGTATAAAGATAAGTATAATCCAGGCTCCATTTCATGAACTTATTTTATGATTTTAAAAAAAGAAAACATTTCCCTGAGCCCCAGAGTGTCTCCTGAACCCCTATGTGCTGTGGCTGCTCTGTGCCAGGGATGAGGTCTTCTTGAAGAAGTCCAGCAGGAGACAAAAGTAGGTGAGAAGGAGCGGGAGCATGAAAATCAGTTCTTGGTAGCCTATGGGAGACAGGCCAGGAGCAAGCACCTCGCTAATGGGAGTGGTCCATACCTGTGTGTTAGAATGTGGCTGTGAGTGAGATATTCAGCAGATTCACCACACACGTGATGGGGTTCTTCTTAATGCCCAGTACTATACGAGGAGCCTGTGGAAATGATCTCATTTAGTCTTTATAGTGTCTCTCTGACCACTGATGCTTTCTTTACAGATGAAATAATGGAATAGGAAAGAGAGTTCTGGTTCAGGTATTGAGTAAGGAGGTCCAGGCTCTGGACTTTCATACTAAGCACTGGCGAGTGTTCTGATGTACATGGTCCATGGGACATACTTAATAAAACACTGAAATATTTTTCCTGACTCAAAGCTACCTGTGTGTGACGTAATATCAGTTACATCTCTTGAGTACCGGTTTCCCCAGGAGAATGAGGGTGGATACACTTTTGAGGATCACAGGACTTAAGGTAGATTTCAAAACACTGCAAGAACTTCATCATTGTCTTGGCTTCAAGCCTTTTGTGGAATGGATATGAAACAAACATATATATAGTTATGAATATATGTTTTTAGCTAAACATGTGAATTTATATATGGTATAGATTAGTAGTGATGACCTTTTCTCTCTCTCTCCCTCCCTCTTTCTCTCTCCCTCTTCCAAGAGAAAAATTTTCTGAACATTTGCAGAATTATTGGGACAGGCACCAAGAACGTCACCCCATACTGTTTTTGAGAGAGATCCCTTGATCTGACATATAAAGGGCTTTGATCAAGTTAGGGAAACCATGGCTTTGGGTATTTAGTTTGGAAACTGTTTCCCACTTGAGTTCAGTGAGCCCAGTGGAGTTGCTATTTATTGACCAACCTGGAAGAAGAGTAATACTATTCTAAAAAGCTCAGCTTAGCCTTCTTTTGGAAAAAAAAAAATCACATACCCAGGAGGCCTTCAGACAACTTTTTGTTAGATTTGCAGAAGGATCTCTGCCCTCTGTCATCTGAAGAATATGATTAGAAGGTCTGAGTGCCAGTTTCTATGGGGACACGATAGGGACTAATACAATTAAGAATATGAGGAAATAACAAAGGTTTTATTTTGAAACATTGTTCTCTTGGCCATTGTCTTAGGGACATTTCAAAACTGTTCTTGAGATCAGGGCTAGATGCAAAGCTGTGTCATAAATGCACATGCTTTGTTTTATTTTTTTAAAAGAAAGAACTGGCTAAGCCTGCCCCAGGGACCTATGCAGAGCCTGTTAAACTTGCAAAGAACATTTCGTGGGGCGTTAGAGCCTGCTGCACACAAAGCGCACTTCTGTGAAGCTGCTTATGCTTGGGATGGATGACCAGGAGGCCGCTTTGGAAGCTCTGTCCCCAAGTGGAGGCTTCTGTTTGCTTGTTTCCTGTTTTGCTTTTGCTCCTGAAAGTGAAAATGTTAAGTATTCTCAGAGGCCATGGAGGGCAGGACCTCAGGGGTTGCCTTTTTAAATCCTCTGTCCCCTGCTGCTCAGGCCCATTCTTACAAAGGTCAGTGGAGCGGCAGGTGGCCCTGGCTGACCTGTGCAAGGCTGTCCCGGACCTTGTGGCCATCTGGAAGAATCTGCGACTTCTCCTGGCTGAGGGGAGTTTCCATTGGCCTGTGGGGCCATTTAACGGGCAGGTGAGCTCCTTAAGTGCTTGCTGACAGCCCTTTGCCAACAGAGACAAGGTCACAATTGTGTTGAAAAGGTCCCTGAAAGAGAATTTCTGAAAGGTGCCCCCAGACATCCTGTGTTTATGGCTAATGGGCTCCATCAGGGTTTCTTCCAAATGACTGACAGCCCTCCCTGGGTCTGCCTCTCTCCCTCCCGGTGCTGACGGGCAGACAAAAGGGTCCATCCCAGAGCCGACACAGCCACTGCCGTGGTGAGTTTTTGTTTTTATTTTCTGAAAGGAGAGGACTGCTGTGAGAAAGAGGCCCAGCTTTTGGAGAGTCTGACTTTGAACTCTGATTGTTTCCCATTGGGAGACCTTGGATAGCATGTTATTTAATATCTTTGAGGTACATTTTCAGTACCTCTGAAATGGGCTATTTATTCAATTTGGGGTGATAGGATATGGGCCTCAGAGACAAGTAGACCTGGGTTCAAGTCCTGCCTACAACCATAGTTTTATTTTTTTTAAATATATTTTTATTTATTTCAGAGATGGGAGAGAGAGAGAGAAATATCAATGATGAGAGTCATTGATTTCCTGCCTCCTGCATGTCACCTATTGGGGATTAAGCCTACTACCCAGGCATGTGCCCTGACCGATAATCAAACCGTGACCTCTTGGTTCATGGGTCGACACTCAACCACTGAGCCATGCTGGCCAGGCTACAAGCCATAGTTTTAGAGCAGGTCACTCAAACTTGATGAGTCACCTTTTCTCCCAAAAAGTATCCCTCAGTGTTGTCTGGAAAGATAAAATGAGCTCATGTAGGTCAAAAGCTAGCACTAAATAATGCATCAGTTACTATCAGTTTTTCCCTCTGTTGCGTAGGGATATAGAGATTGATCAAAGAAGTAGTGAGTGAGAACATAGCATAAAACCGGTAGTAGAGAGTAACATTTTGATAAATTACTATCTTTTCAGAAGGCAGGAAACACAAAAGGTTCTATTTTTAGTGTAACCAGGTGCTTTATCAAAGGGTTGCCATGAAGGTGATCAACAGTTAGTTTTCCTTTTTTAGCAACATAAGTACTGTACTTCTTAGCATGAGTCAGAGCAGAAAATTGCCCTGAAATTTTTAAGGTTATGTCTTAGAATGAGAAATCATCTTGGCATTATTAAGTGTGAGCTGGGTGGAGAATATCTTGAAGTGTCCAAGCAGAGGTTTAATAAGGCTCCTGGTTTCTTATAAAATTCACAAAGAAGGTGACCTCATGGTTTGGGGGGTTGATAATCAGTGTGGAGGCAAGAGGCGTGGGGAGTCCAGATCCTTGATTTGAAGTCTTTGGCTGCTTTCATTCTGGGACCCGTATGCTGAGATTACTGAGAGCTGTCCACTTGGGCCCACATCCGGGAAAGTGGATCATCCCTCTGTGATGAGCCTGGGATTCGACAAGTCATTGATTGCCTGCCTCCTGCATGTCACCTATTGGGGATTAAGCCTACTATCCAGGCATGTTCCCTGACCAGTAATTGAACCATGACCTCTTGGTTCATAGGTCGACACTCAACCACTGAGACATCATTGTTACAGTGGGTATGCATTGCCGATAAGGCAGTGTAGGGTGACCTTCATAATGGGCACCATGGGATCTATGACAGTAGCACACTAGCTGGAGTCCAGTCTATTCCATGCTGGGCATTAGGAGAAGATTTACCTCTTTGGGTCAAGTATGACACTAGGGTTTTTGGACAATTAAAGAGATTAATATTTAGAGGAGATTATTGGACTACCTGTTAATAAAGAATTGAGTTTCCAGTGATTAGTAAGAAAAAAAAAAAAGAATCATGGCTTCATTTGAATCCTTCTTTTATGTTTCTGTTTTCAAAGGCCTGTCTTATTTCCAGCGTACTTCTTACATTCCATCAAGACTTTCAAAATTGCACATTGCCTTGTATGTGGACAAATACTTCATACAGGGGAAGAGAGACTGCATATGCAGGGGGTCCCTACAGAGCAGTAATGGGGAAATGTGGGGAGACAGGTGTTCATTTGAAGAGTGAGCATGTGAGTTACTTCCATTAGGAAGAGGGAAAAGGAAAACAAGACCAAAATCATTTCCAATGACATTGACATGACCTTCAATTGGGTGCCCCAAGCACAACTTTTTAAGGAATAAGGTGTTTATTGTACAAATTCCCAACAACAATCCCTTTCACTATAATTAAGACTGATTCTCCTTTCATTCTCTTTGTAATTGTGGTACTTTATTTATACTTTTAAAATTACATAACACTTTTTAATGTCACCTGACATCAGAGAATACTCACTCTACTTTTTAAATTTTCATCTGACTAATGCAATTGTGAGTTGTTTTACTAAATATTTTAATTTGTGAATAGAGAAAAATGTTCACATTCAGTAAAAATTGCTTTTCTACCAATTTGGGAGTAAATGCTCAGTTGGTTGGCAAGGCCTGTATTGCTTCAAGCCTATAAAGTATATCTTTGAAGTAGAGTTTGCTTGCCAGTCCTCAAAAAAAAAAAAACAAAACACAAAAATGAGAGAGAAATAGTTGGAGAATGGACATGAAGTGAAAGAAGATTTTTCCCAATAAAGATGCTTTGGATTTAGGGGTTTGGTACATACTGGTCTTATCATATGACTATTTTGAATCAAAGGTAAACAAGAATTTTACTTTTTAAACCATACTGTTGTGTGATTAGCTCTCAGATGACATGACTGAGTTATCTGATGAGGAAGATTTTTTTTGTGTGTGTGCAGTTTTAGGTTCGTAGCAAATTGACTGGAAGGCACGGCATTTGGTGTTCCAGATTTTGGCCATTCTAATAGGTGTGTAGTGTTATTTTATTTTAATTTGTATTTCCCTGATGACATGATGAGCATTTTATCATATGCTTATATGTATATTTTCTTCGGTGAGATGTCTGTTAAAATCATTGGGCCCATGTTTTAATTGGACTGTTTATTTTCTTACTGTTGAATTTTAAGAATTCTTTGTATATTTTAGATAACAGTTCTTTTTCAGATGTGTCATTTGCAAATATTTCCTCCCAGTCTTTGTTGCTTGTCTTCTCATTCTTTTGACAGTGTCTTTTCCATAGCACATGATTTGAATTCAAATAAAAATAATTTATCAGTTTTTATAATGGATTAGGCTTTTTGTGTTGTATCTAAAACGTTGTCTCCATATTCAAGGTCATCTAGGTTATAGCCTATGTTACCTTCTAAAATTTCTATAGATTTTCATTTTATATTTAGGTCTATGATACCCTTTGAATTAATTTTTATGAATGAAGAGTGTAAAGTCTACATCTAGATTTTTTTTTCTTTTGGATATCAGTTTGTTCCAGCACCATTTATTGAAAAAATGACCTTTGTTCTGTTATATTGCCTTTCTCAAAGATCAGTTGATTGTATTTATGTATACCTATTTCTCGCTCTCTATTCTGTTCCATTGATTTATTTATCCATTATTTTACCACATTCTTTTGATTCCTGTAGCTTTATAACAAGGCTTGAAGTTGGATAGTGCCAGTCCTTCCCCTTCAGTATTGTGTTTGCTATTCTGTGCTTTTTGCCTTTCCCTGTAAACATCAGAATCAGTTGGTCAGTATCCACGACATAACTTCCTGGGACTTTGATTGGGTTTATGTTGAAGTCCTTGTCTCCTAGGTGGGCAGTGACCTCTCTTGCTGTCCTCCCGTTATTGAACACATCCCCGCATTTGATACAACTTGCTACTCTTCTCTTCCCTCTCCAAATCTTCCATTAGCCACTTTGAAACTTCTGGACTCTTATCTGTCAATGTTCTTATAGTCTGAATCTCTTTTTCTGAATATTCCTTTTACTACTTTGACTGAAGTTAATTAAGGGTATTCTATGAGGATACTACTTTCCTTTCTCTTCTTTTAAAATTAAGCTGATTATGGTTTTTGGTTTGTTTCCCCCTCTTGTCCTACGGCCGGGAGTTTGGTTATGTATTCACGTGTTTTTAATTGCCACTTTCAGATCATTTCACTCTTCCTTCTGCTTGGGAGTGTGGACAGGTGGACAGATCTCCTGCTCTTTAAAGCTCCTATCATTTAACGAGGACCTCATCTTCCCTCCTCGTCAGGCTCTTCTGTGAATAGTCTTGTCTTTTCTCCATTTCTTTTTGCCTCTAGGACCATAGTATTTCTCTCTATCTCAATTCCTGGTTGTCAAAGATTTCAACATCTACATGAATAAAGCATCCAACAGTCTCTGGATTCTTTGGCTCTTTATCTTTTCAACTCCAGAAATCTTATTTGCAACTCAGTCATAGGCTACACTCTAGAATTTATTACCACCTAACACTAGATAACCTCTGAAGTTACACAACAGGAAACATCCTAATTTTCATCCATAATTACCGATTTGTCTTGCTTTGTTTAAGAACTTCCATTTCTCCCTTCACTTCTTAAAAATAAAACAAAACAAAACAGGAAACATACCAAGGATTTCAAACCAATGATTCCATCATTTTCTCATTGTTAAAACATCCCTTAATTTCAACTGTTTAGTCATGAAATACTTGATTCATCATTATTGTTACTTACTTAAAAATTACTGTCTTTATCTTCCTCTCATTTACTCATCTCAGATGGGAATTATAATCCATATTCTTGGAGTCTGCACCTGAGCAGCTGACTCTGGCTGAGGAAATCACACAAGTGAGCTAATAACTTTTGTTTTCCATACCTAAGCACTATGTTAAAAGGAGAATTGATTGCCTGGGAATCCGTCCATGTGTCTCTAACATTCAAGACTAAGAACATGCCTCCCTTTGCAACGTCTAAGCTTCTTTTGTGTCCCATTCAACTTGTTTTTTGAGATAAATTTCTAACAAAGGGGAAATGAAGTTTTCCTTTCATTGCATCAGGGGTTGGTGCAGGTGTTTTACCCTCCCTGTAGAGAAATCTTTGCCAGAGGAACAGACTTGGAGAGGGAATTGTTAGAGCACAGTGAGAAAAAAGGACCTGCATGCAGGAGTATGGCCTTTGGGGTGGGATGTGGCTGAAGGTCAGCGCTAGCCTTTTGTGAGCTTTCTTCTTTAGCTGCTGCAATACCTTTTACATCAGTCCAACTTCTTTGCAGACGCATGTCTCTACTGAGACTGGGCTTCAGTAACAATGACGGCAGGACTGGAAAGCTTCTGGCCTCCACTGATGATTAGAAGACATGACTTTAACTGACTCCAGGAAAAAATCTACCAGTAAAAACAGCCACCAGACTGGGGAAGACCACTCTTCACACCATCAAACCTATGTTACACTTTGGTACCATCTTGTCCTTTTATATTTATTTTATTTTTAATCTATATTTTTATTGATTTTAAAGAGAAAGAGTGAGAAGAGAGAAATATCCATTGGTTGCCTCCTGCAGGCACCCCCTACTGGGGATCAAACCCCAACTTGTATATTCCTCCTTTTTATTTCCAATTGAGAAAGCATCCCTCTACCTTTCCATGTCTTCACAATTATATTAGATTTCTTTTCTCTTGTATTTCAACAGCCTCTGTCTAGTCACACTTTCTGCTGCATCATTAATCTTAGCATTAGTGGTGACTCTTTTCCAGTGTGTTCGGAACATTCCTTAGTCTTTTCCGCCTGAAAAAAAAATCCCTTGACTCTGTATCTCACATAAGTTTACTTCGTTAATTGTCCCATTTCTTGGTTCCTTGTTACTGTTATTTTAAGTGCCATCTTTCTCCCGTTCTTCACTTTAGTGATCACTGAGTGTTCTGTGTGTGTGTTTTACCCAGCGTCCAGAACTAATAAAAATATTTTATTATTTAAGCTCCTATCATACATTACATTGTGGAATAAAATTTTCATTTGTTACTCAATTTCAAGATTGTCTTCCTCCGTAAAGTAAACTTCTATCCTGATTTGGGTGTGTCCTTCCATACCACTTTGTAGGTGTGCTTATTTGGTCTTAATTTGTCATAATGCTACCATTTTGCATATTTCATGGCACAATTAATTGATCAAACATCGTGAAGATAAAAATCTGGTTTATTTTAGTTTGCATAGTATTTTAGCTATAAATATGCTGTATTGAAAATTTATGTTATTTCATTTTCTGGTTGATGTGTAATATCATTTTTAATTAAAACTTTAATTTGTTTTTAGCTTTATTGAGGTATAATTGACAAATAAAGTTGTATTCATAACAGTATACACAGTGATGACCTGACATACGTACACTTTGTAAAATTATTATCACAATCAGATGAGCACACCCATCACCTCACATAATTACTTTTTGGTTTTTATTTGCAATTCTCATATTTTCTCTCTAAAATTCTGAGGATTTAAATCTCACAAATGACCAGAAATCAATTACACAAACATCTTTTACATCCTCATGCTTCAGTTCCTGCCCAAATGTCACTTCCTCTGATAGTATTTCCTGGACTTGCTTATTTAGAATAGTGTCCTCTCCCTGCAGTTATTTCCCATGACATTTGCTACTATTATGATATCAGCTACAGTTAATTAGTTTATGACCTTAGCACTTTAAAATAAATCCGATGAAATTAGAGGTCACCTCTTCCCTGTTCGTCATTGCATCTCAGATCTTAGCAACATTGATTGAATAAATGCTTACCTGTATTTCATTTAGTCTATTTTTAAATCTAGACGGTGCAATAAGAAGTGACTACAATTATATCCTGGCTTCATTTTTAGATGGAAATTCCTTTTCCATTTTACATAATTTTCTTTTAATTAATGGCTCCCAAAGAGGAAATTGTACAAGAAAGTACACCTCCTATCTTATGTCCTAGAAGATCATTGTGCATTTTGTTATTTAGATTTCCATCCCTCAGAACCTTTTCACTGATCATTCTCCAAGCCCCATAAGGAATCCCCAAATACCTTAACCAAGGAAGCTCCTGTCCCTCTTTGAGCTTGCACCTTCCAGTGTCCTTGCTCTTTCCTGGGTACCTGGCCCATGATGCCTTGGACAGATGTCTAAGTTCCAAAGTGTGAGCTGTATAGTAGCTTCCTACAGTAGCTTTGCCATGGTTTCATTAACCATTTTCATAATGCTGGGCTTGGGTCGCTAGCAAATAGTTCATGATAATAAAGAGGTGGTGATGAACACCTTTGAACGTGAAGCTTTTTAAATTTTCAGATTTTTTCACAGTGGTGCAATTACTTGGTCAAAGAATCCCACAACTTATCTGATGCACTGGCTGACTAGAAACTTTATCATCCCAACAGTGGCTTTTTGTAATACAACAGCTATAATGATTCATCTCCAATTCTTGAGAAATGGTACTATTTGCAAAGAGCTTTAATATTAGTAGGGCCATGTTTCCTTCCAAAGAGATAATCCTGTTAAACCTCACGCAGATGCCTTGAACATGAACCTTTCATCTCTTTTAATATGGAGCTTTGCTTGTCAGTCCCAATTGGAGTGGGCTTTCCTGCCCTCGTCTTTTAGGGCACCCTCTTTGCTAGTGGAGTTTCCAGAAGCTGTTGTGCACATTGCTCCCTCTTAGGTTCCCTCCCCCTTGATTATAACTTGGGACAAAGAACACTAATGTACACCTCATTTTGCTCCCAACATAGACTACCCTGTAGACTTTCCAGACCATGTATACCATGGAACTGTAGGATTTAAAAGTAGTTCCCTTTCCTCTCATCGTAGGACCCAAAATGGCAATCTCCCCCAACTAGACTTTTAGCAGAAAAAACACAGATTCTGAACTCAGAATGGACTACGAAGCCAAGCCAGCTTGTGTGGACTTCTGACTTCAGCCCTGGGTAGCTAGGCAACATGTTGTGTCCTCCGTAGAACTCATGCTATAGTAATACCTGCAGGGTTGTCATACTAATAACAGTTCTGATTTATTGTGTACCATGTTTGCCAGGTCCTGTAATAAATAATTTTCATAATAATCTCAAATCCTTAAAACGACCATATCATGTTATTTTGATTTGAATTTTTAATATGTAGGTAATAACAATGTATGTTTTACAGATTATTGAAAGATCTGGACTTGGTGAAAGGAGAGAAGGGCTCAGCTTGGTTTTCTTCCTGCCTTTCCACAGATCTCTGTCACAGATCCCTTACCTTCTCCAAACTGGACCAGCTCTCTTTCCAAAGCAAAACTTCAACTTCTTGTCGAGTTTAAAACTTCAACTTTTTTATTCAACTTAAAGCTTCCCTCTTACTCCTACCTCATCCCCAGGGACAACTCACATTTCACGTAGGCGTGCCTACTTTTGGTTGGGAGGAGGGCTGTGGTCAGCTTTTACATAATTTTCTCATTTTATTCATCCATTTCTCGTACTCATATCTATCATCTCCAGAGTTGAAATAGGGGACAGTAGAATGCTAAAGGTCACCAAATATCTCACTTGATGGGGGCAGCGTTAATTAGACATTGATGGACCCTGGGTATTACAGGTACACAAATGCCAACTACTGGATGTTTCTTTCATGGGCATTGCTGTGGGCTTCTTGGAGATCTCGCTGTAGCTTTTCCAGTAATAAACCCCAAAGCAAATGCGATAGGGCCTGTAGGTGATGGCCTGTGCCCTCCTTTCCTTCCTCGGCTTCTTCACCTAACATCTCCAGCTTCTCTCTGCTGGAGCTGATCATTCCTGCCAGGAAGTCCAATTTTTCCTGGCTTTCTCTGACAGATCCACCTGGCTCTCATAAGAACTCACCAATACCAGGCCAGCTGTGAGATGAAGTGTAGAGCTCTCACTACAGTTCTCTCTCCTCAGCAGACTGTCAGGGCAGCTCTGGCCAGCTTCTCATCTTCAGACTCTAGCCTGCCCAACATCGGTCTCCTCAAATATTGATCTTGTCCTTTAGTAACAGTGGGCCACTGTGTTCTTCCCATAGGAGGTGGGGAAGAGCTGATGCTAGTGGAATCAGATGCTATTCTGGGAGTGAAATGGAATCATAGTTGATGGAAGTGTGGGCTTGCAGCCAGGAGACCTGATTTGAAGTCTGACTTTGCTGCCTTTAGATTTTGTGACTTCAGGAATATTATTGAATCATCCAAATCACAGTTTTCTCAACAGTATGTAACGCTGTGCAGATTAAAAAGAAATATGGGTGTGAAAGAGATGTAGGCCATATAGCACTACACAGACATGCTCTAAATTTTGCTCTTATTTTGATACTTGTCTCTAAAATTCACTCTTCCTGATGATTTTTAACAAGGGCCCTCATATTTTTATTTGCATGGGATATGGCAAATTATGTAACTGGTCCAGAGTAGAAAATCCATGGTCAGGTGCATTGGAATTAATATGGTATGAATTTTAAATAAACGTTTATTTTTAAAACCACCCATTATATAATTATGTATATAAACAGATGTATAATATTAATAGAGGTTTTATATTAACTTATATTCACATACTAAATATTCATATGCTAAATAAATAAATAATATTAATTGGGAAATAAACCCAGTTCTTAGCTTTCAATGAATAATAGTAATTATGAACTGTCTTCCCTCTTTTCACTTCTTAAATGTAAAATAAAGCACATAAAGAGAAAATTGTATGTAGGTTTCAAGTGTACATTTCTGTGATACATGGTCTGTATATTACATTGTGTGCCCACCTTTAAAAAAAGAGAACATTTCTTTTCAGGAATATATAAATGTTCAAAGTAAGCAGTGTCAGCCTTTCCCATCCTAATATCACTGTAAGGGAACAGCACTTCAATGTTGGGGTATTTAATTCCTGAAACTTCTTTTTCTGGCTTTCAGTTTTTTCTATGCCTACCTGTCTTTCAACATTGTTTTTTAAAACATCTTTTGAATTCAGTCTTGTTATCTGTTCCTAGCAAGTTATTTAATTCATTTAGATTTTTATTTTAGTGCTGTAAAACTGTACTTAATATTCCCTTAATTAATTAATGATTTTTATATCTAGATTTGTATCTTCTTCTCATTCTTAATATTGTAAATGAGCACTTTTACTTGTTCAAGCTCATAGACAGTCTCTCTTTTTAAAAAAATTATTGAATTTATTGAAGTGACATTGGTTAATAAAATTATTTAGGTTTCAAGTGTATAATTCTGTAACACATCATCTATATTGTGTGGCCACCAACCAAAGTCAAGTCTCCTTCCATCACCATTTATACCCTCTTCTATCTCTCCCCACCCCTCTGGTAATCACCATGTTGTTGTCTGTGTCTGAGTTGTTTTGTTTCTCTTAATCCCTTCACCTTTTCCACCCAGCCTCCCTACCCCCCTTCCCTCTGACAGCTGTCACTCTGTTCTCTGTATCTATGAGTCTGTTTCTATTTTGTTTATTAGTTTATTTTGTTCATTAGATTCCACATATGAGTGAAATCATATGGTATTTGTTTTTCTCTGACTGGCTTATTTCACAGAGCATAATACTCTCCAGGTCTATCCATGCTGTTGCTAAAGGTTAGCGGTCTCTCTCTTTTAATGACCTATTTAAAGAGCCCTGTCTAGTTTAACCATCACTCATTCTATAAGTTTTGCCTTTTAATATCTTAACTTTTGCTCTTATCATTATTGGTTTATTCATCCAGTTTTCTTTTCTTTCTTTTTTTTTTTTTTTACTTTTGCTTATTTAAAAATTATATCTATTTTTTAGTTCCCTATTTTTCTGTCTAGATGTTTCCAGGATTTTCTCCTTTATTCTTAGAGTTCAGGAAAATTCCCTATTATATGTGTAGGTGAAGGTCTCCTCCAGGGTGAAGGCACGTTTCCTTCAGATCTGGTCATTTGTCTTCTTTTATTTCTTTAATAATCACTTTCACTACATCATCCCCTTCTCTCCTTTCAGTACCCTGTTTGCAGGGAATGGCTTCCCTAAATCTATCAGCCATGCCTGATCTTTTCTCATTCATTTTCTCTTTATTCTGAAAATTGGAGTTGATCTTCTAAATGGCAAAGTTTGTTTTCAGCAGCATCCTTTCCAATATGTACTGGTATTCTTAGGAGTCGATTTGTTGCTTTTGCAATCAAACTATTATTTTCTTATTAAATTACAGTTTACATTTCACGTTATTTTTATTAGTTGCAGGTGTACAGCATATACTTGAGACAATCATATACTTTACAGCAGGGGTCCTCAAACTTTTTAAACAGGGGGCCATTCACTGTCCCTCAGACCATTGGAGGGCTGGACTATAGTTTAAAAAAAACTATGAACAAATTCCTATGCACACTGCATATATCTTATTTTGAAGTAAAAAAACAAAACGGCAAAAACACCCGCATGTGGCCCGCGGGCTGTAGTTTGAGGACGCCTGCTTTACAGAGTGTTCTCCTGGTTATTCCCAGGACCCAACTGCCATCATAGTTTTTACATTATTAGTGACTATATTCTCTAAGTGTGCTTTACATCCCCATGATTATCTTGCAACTACCAATTTGTACTTCTTCTTAATTCTTCACCTATTTACCTAGTCTCCCAACCCTCTTCTCTCTGTAACCGTCTGTCTGTTCTCTGAATCCATGAAACTTCGTTATTTTCAATAATTCTGTTAATCATTTCCCATCCCTTTTTAGACTTGTCAGCTATTATTTTAATCAATTTAATACCTGCTTAAATGTCTTAACTTGCTTATGTCTGACATTTCATTATTTTCTATCTTCTTAGCTTAGGTTTCTCTTTTGTCTTTGGAGTTGCTGTTTACCTATTTCTTGAATATTGTGTCACTGTTATTGGCTCATATTTATAAAGATGTGGGAAGACCAGTCTCAGTGATGATTCAGACTTAACTGCTGTGGTGCAGACACTCGATCCTTTCTTCTGGCAGGAGCCCCTCTAAGAATGGGAGTGATTACAGAGGCCAGGGGGAGCCACATGCCTCTGTCCCTTATACACCATTCATAGCAAATGAACTCTAGAACAAATGGTCCTTCGAACCACATCTGGCATAGGAGGCTGGAGGACGGCCTGATGTGTTTAACGTACTTGATGACTTCATTATCGACTGCTCCACTTTTAGCCTTTGATGGTAGATTTAGGGAATTGTGTCCTGTTGAAGATGCAGTAGGTAGCGGGACCTAGAGGAGGGATTAATTAGGAAGAAAAACATGGGGGATTCCTTTTTTCCCCTGGTGGCAGATCTGAGATAGCTGGGGTATTGCCTCTCTCTTATTTCTTTGGACTATTTCTTGATGCCTTCATATTCTTGTTCTTTACCCTGAATTTACATGAAAATGTAATCAGTTTTAGATGAATTTTAATTGCTGGTGAATTATTCAGCCTATAAAATTAGAGAGGCAAGACATTGCCAACATACTGTGCTTCCTTCATGGCTCTGAATTCTTCCAAGTGCCTGTCTACCTACGGGAAAATGCAAGTTGTTTGAAAAAGGAAGTAAGCGTTGGTATTTTGTGTGAGTAGTAGGAAAATAGACTGGAGACTTAGGATAGAATATGAAAGACCCTATAGAAACCTAAACTCAATCCTAGATAGAAAGGAGCTTTAGCACAGCGTTTAACTAGGGGACCGGTACAGTGAAATTAATAGTTTAGAAATCTTACTGTGTTCTCAAAGGTTCTGTGAGAAAATGTGTCAGACATTACTACTTAAACACTGCTGTTATTGAGAGACTTGGCCTTAGTTTCGTTAAAATCCTTTAAAGATCACATCTCATTTCCCAGTTGTATCAATTAATTTCTTAAACATTAAAATAAGCACAACACCGCATTTAATGATCCCATTTAACATGAAATCTGAAGGTAGGCAGTCGAAGCACCCCACTGCCTTTTTCCTTTGGAACTGCCATCTCCATCGTATCCCTGGCCTCTCCCCTCAGGTCTACCAGATGGCTGCTGCAAATCTGAGCATCAAGTCTTCACACAGCACAGTCTAAAGCAGGGACAGAATCTCTTCTTCATGTAACCATATCTTTACCGAAGGAAAATGAATTCTGGATGTCACCTTGTAGACTTTTTATGAAGCTTGGGCTTGAACTGAGGTACACATTTACCCCCAGAACAATCACTGTGTAGGCAAATTATGATTTATGCCTAGAGGCGTAATAGAATCCTTAATAGAATCAGGATTCTGGTAGCAGGACAGAAGGGACGAGATGTCAGGTAAATGTCAACATTCTTTGTGATGCCAGTTTGGCTTCAGAATTGAAATACAGCTACTTGACCCAATAGAAGAGCTACCTAATTATTTTCTCAGTTGTTGATTTTGATTCCAAAAATCCTTGCTGTCCTACTTGACCCTGGAACCTCTCTGGGCTTTGACTGGCTCTCTGATGAGATTGTAACACCTGCATCCTTGGCCTCCCACCCACCTGTACACCTACAGGCCCAGACACTCAACTGCCTCTTCCCCTGCTCCTGCCCCCTTGTCCCCAGCCCTATGCCATTATATCATTTAATACCTCATTTGTTGCCTTCTCAGAGTCTTGACTGAGCCATAAAGAGTGGTGCATATGTTTTAGTGCGAGCTGTTTAAGACACCTTGCAATTTATGCGTGAGATTTGCCAACACCCTCTAGCAGTGTTGTGTTTTTTTTTCTCCTTTCGCTGAGATGAATCATTCCAGTCCTGATTCCAAAGTGTTCCACTTTTGACGAGTTGGGTCTGAGGCAGAACAAGAGCGTGCGACTAAATAATGAATCTTGGTCTTTAAGTGTTGTCTCCAAACCACAGCATCAGTATCACCAAGGAGTAGGAGAGAATGTGAACGCTTGAGCCCCACCCCAGACCTGAATCAGAAAGCCTTGAGGCTGGTGCCCAGCAATGTGTTTTAACAGGCCCTCCATGGGATTTTGATGCACATTCCATTCTGAGAACCACAGCGGTAGAAATATTAGAAATCGGAGGTGCAGCAGTGTGACCTTGGCTGTGGCTTTACACCTTTCTGAGCCTCTGTTACAGTTAAAAGCAGTTATTGATGATAAAACACCTGATGAAGATGAAGTGGGCAACTATTTTTGGAGCACTTGGATTAATTTTTGTCATTTATTAGGAACGTAATTTGGTCCTCATTTATTTTTCCTCCCTATCTTTCTGAATGTTATTTATAAAAATTGTTGTTGTTTTTGTTTTAAATCACAATTTTGTGTTAATCTTAGCCTGGAGGGCAGATTGATTCCAGTTACTCATCTGAACTGGATTTATACGCTAGGCTCCTCCTTGGAGGAGATCGATGGGTGTTGGCACTCAAACTTTCCTGTCCTCCCCCTGCACTTTGCTTTTGCCCCGTGTCCCCTGCTTTGCTACCCTGCACCCCGCCGCGATGCTGCCTTTGCTATGCACTCGCAGTGCTTTGAGGGGGCAACTGCAAAGATGTCTCCAAGTCGCTCGCTCGCTCGCTGTCAGTTCTCTTTCATCTCTTGATTGGGATTCGTACAGCTGGTCTTTCACTTCCTTCAAAGTCGCTTTTCCTCAGGGTGAAAACGATGCCGGAAGGTGCCAAGTTGCATGGCCTGGGAATGCAGTTGAGAAATACCACCGTCTGTTCGGGTCCTGCCTAAGGAAGGTGCACCTGTCCATGCTGACGGGGGCCGCACATGGGCGCAGTCAGCAGCACGTGTGGCTTCGCTTTCGGGTGCAGGAGGCCACAGCGGAGCGCGGGCATCGTTTCTGGGCCTGCACACGTGTTCCCCGCCGGCTCGGCTCCGGCTCTGGAGCTGCGTGTTGCTCTCCATCGTATGGCTCATGGGCGAGTCTGTTTCCAAAAGCTTCTGGGAAGAAAGGCTGGCTGTTTTCCCCCTGAAAAGCCTATTCTAGGAGCTGGAGCGTAGTGAGAGCCAGCATTTCCTCAGCTCCGGCTGTATGTAGCCGCTGTGCTAGGTGCTTTTAAAACATTGCCTTGCTTCTTCACCACAGTCCTTCCAAATAGATAGGGAACACCATTTGTTGGTGCGAAAACAAAGATTGCGGAAGTGTAATGGGTGTTTTCAAAGTCACACAGCTATGAAATCTGAGCACGTGGGTACTTCCCAGCTCTCTCTGTTCCGGGGCCACTGCTGCTGTCCAAGGGACGTGCTGAGTAGGAAGGCAAATTATTAGACATGTACAGCGAACCCTCCCATCCTGGAGAATTTGAAAGCAATGGGATTTGGGCGAAGGTCACCTGATTATGTACATGTGTGTTTGTGTGTGCACCTGTGCACGTGTGTATGTTTTAGATACTGAACTTGCTACCAGCTACAAGCTACTCATTATGAATACACTTTCTGTTGCTGACATTCAGCTTATAGTCCTGCTAAATGTCAGAACCATTGTGAATCTAGCTGAAGGAGAGAGCAGATCATGCATGTATTCATTGTTCACTACTCAATCATTTATTAGTCATCAATAAATATTAGGCACCTGCTAGGCATTGCATGATGTGCTAGGAGTAAGCAGGCCAAGGACAGTCCCTGCTTTAGTGGGCCTTTGACCTTCCCCACATCTTAAAGATGTTGTGTGTTTTGCATCCAAGATGATCATGCAGAAGTTCTTTCACAGGCATAGGAGGCATCATAGATGTGTCTTAGCTCTGCCATGTTAGCTAGATACATGTCTATAAATTACTTTCTGAGTTTGTTTACTCATCGGTCAAATGGAAAATATAGACACTCATGCCAGCAACGTCTCAAAATAAAGATCACATAAGATAATGTGTGGCAGGGCAACATGCAATCTCCAAAGCATGATGAAATATTTAATGTCAATCTATTATTGATAACAGTTTACTATTACTGTAATTAGTATCACTGATTTTTATAAAAAGATTATGTAGAGTTAATGAGCTTATCCATGCTCATTCACTGTACATGCAGTGAAATGTACTACTTCACCTTCTTTCCTCAGAACCTAAGGATGATTGCATTTTTCCTTCCATTTCCAAATGTTTGTTAGCTTACATAACTGTCATCAGCGGTCCCAAGGTGCTCTGTGAAAGCTGATTGAGAAGCACAGGGTTGGACAGACAGCCGCTGCCACTGAATAATGCAGACCTGCTTCCCAAAGCTGCCTCTGATGTGCTGAGCGGCTTCTGGCTAGAGTTCAGTTTTCTTCAGTAAGGGGGTGGTGACATCTCACTGATGGAGCTATTCTGATGATTAAATGAGATAAAATATATGGAAATGATCAATAGGTTGTAAAGCATAAAGATCTTAATTTATTAATTCTTCTTAGAAGTTTTCAAAACATAGTCCTAGGAGGTGGGGATGGTGGATTTATTTTTTATTTTTAACTAACAGTTTTTCCTGTTTTAAGAAAATGCATGTAAGTAAAAAAATACAATTAAATTATTAGTTTCTTTCATTTATAGAAAAAATTGTATTTATGTTGAAGCCAAGCAAAATTTGAGAGGCAACTTGTGACCCATCGGTGAATGCTTCCCCAATATTCACAAAACCCATAGATGCACTCCTGGTTTTCCAGCCCACTCTCGTCGGTGCATCCTTTCATGTTATTATGTCCGAAAGTTTATTATAATTATCATATACATATCTGTTTTCTCACTGGATTATGACCTCCTTGAGGACAGCAACTCTCTCTCTATCTCTCATTCCTAAAGCATGTTAGTTTTGGGGGGCATGGAAACCACCCACAAAGTACCTGTTGCCTAAATGCATGATTGCATCTACATATAAGAAGGTATTCTTTATTACACAAAAGTTAATTGTACTGGCCTTTCTGAAAATAGTTTATTTCTAACTATTCATAAATGATGACTCACAGATTTGATTTTAGATACAAGTATCAAGGATTCCAATGTAAAATATTACATAAGTACTTAATATGATCTCAAAAAATACCTTCTGTACTTCTATATATAGATCAGTGAAAATGTTTTAAGGTAGGACTTCCTAGTATTTTTATCTCAAAAGATAAATGTTTATAAATAACTTTTTTGAGAATTTTTCAATTAGCTTTTTAAGTGAAGTCCAATTTTAAGCTGACATATATAAAGCTGAAAACAAAACACAGTTTACAAGCAAAGAGGAAAGAAACCATAGAGAAAAACAACTCTTTCCCTCTAAGGCTTTGGACCAGGCTACATTGACTTCTTCCTAATCTGAGTTCTTCCAACATAAACTCCTCTTTTGGGACTGTAAGCATGCTGCCATAAAATGGCATTCATCCCATGGAGAATATTCAGCCAACTGTGTTGGATTGGCATCTCCCTGAGGGCAGATGCACATTGTCCATGCTCCCCCTGCAGCGCATGAGGCATGATGCTATGCCTACAGAGGGGACTCATCCCGCTCACTCCCCAAATACTGTGACCTACTGTGATTTCTATCTTCCGAATGCTTATTTAATTTTATTTTGCTGAAAACATAAATATCCATTCCTTTTTAAGTTAAATATTTTTCTCGGTATAAGGTCCAAGTCTAAGGAACTACTTATGCAAAGGCACAGAAACATGCACAATTTAGTATGTAAGCAAGCAATTTGGTATTTTGAGTCAAATTATGAAGAGGATTATAAAAGGGGAGAGATGAGGCTAGGAAACTGGACATATATGGTTCATATATGGTCAAAATAAATGGACAAACAAAATAGATCCAAAGACATGAAAGCATGGAACAAACTGATGGTAAGCTTGTGAGGGGGGGGGGCAGGTGAGGGGTAGAAGGGTCAGTGTGGGGGAAAGGGAGACATTTGTAATACATTCAACAATAAAGATAAATTTTAAAAATAAAATAAGTGGAATAAAATATGCTAAGATGATTGACTCATAAATCATGAACCAATGTCTAAATTGATCAGATGACATCTTGCAATGGCATTTGTCTTAATCTGCTCAGGCTGCGTAACAGAGTACCAAAGCCTGGGTGGCTTAACAACAAACATTTATTTTTCTCACAATTCTAGAAGCAAGTCCAAGGTCAAGGTGTTAAAACATCGAGTTTTTGGTGAGGCCTCTCTTGGTTTACAGATAGCCACCTACCTGATGTGTCCTCACATGACCTTTCTCTGGGCATGTGTGAAGAGATGGAGATGGAGAGAGAGAGAGATCTGGTGTCTCTATCTTCTTGTAAGGACCCCAGCCCTATTGAATTTGAGCTCACCCTTATGACTTTGTGAGCCTCAATTAGGGCTTCAGTGTATGCATTTGAGGGGAACACAGTTCAGTCCGTAGCAGTATGTACATCAGAGGGAATATATTGATTATGTATTTTGGAATTTGAAATGGTTTGTACTGATCTACATTAAGTAACATACTATCAATTTAGGCCGGTAGTAAAAACATGGGTATATAATCTTTTTATGTTTTTATTGTACACCAATTATTTTACTATATAGACCCATAAAAGAGATGAAACTTTGGCCAAGGTCAGTCACATGGATAGTTAATGCCAAACAAATACTAAATAGCAGTGTTCTGACTCCCACTGAGATCCTACTATCTAACTTAACCCTGGTGTAGAAAAAGAAATGTATTTGCCCTTGAGATGCCTGCTAAGTGCTGACGCTTCTCTAAGTCCAGGTGTTGTCCTTGACTTTGTGATTATCTGCTATGGTTAGGTAACTGGCTTCCGGGATTTCTGAATTTGCCCACCACCCACTTCATCTCTCCAGTCTCAGGTGTCACATGTCCATTCAGAGTCCTGCCCTGGGTAATGGTGCTTCCGAGGAGAGTCAGTGAAACATTGTGTGCACCCAGGAGCCCAGCCAGGAATTTAGGAAGTGTGGGGAAACAGAAGACTAGGAAGCGCTAGTAAAAGTTCTCCTAATGCTATGTCAGCTTCTTATTTATTTTTTATTCAAGCATCCCCACTGCCAACATAAGGACAGATATTGTTCCTTTGCAACTGTTCAAATTAAGGAAAAGGACAGCTCTGTTCCCAAATACAGAAGACTGTGAAGGTGTAGCTGAGAATATGCTGGCTCTATGGCCTTCTACCCAAACAGATACCTTTCCGACCTGTGGGATTTATCTCCAAGATGGTCCACATCAGTGGTTCTCAACCTTTCTAATGCTGTGAACCTTTCTTAGGCGACCCTGCTAGCAGTTCTCAACCTGTGGGTCGCGACCCACAGGTTGAGAACCACTGCTGTAGAGCTTAAGACCATTGGAAAACACAGATATTTACATTATGATTCATAACAGTAGCAAAATTACAGTTATGAAGTAGCAACGAAAATAATTTTGTGGTTGGGGGTCACCACAACATGAGGAACTGTATTAAAGAGTCGCAGCACTAGAAAGGTTGAGAACCACTGGTCTACATGTTTGGTCAATGATACCATTTCATCTGTAGACAAAACTTACAATCACAGAGTGGCTGTCTTTACCATAACTACAATGGAACTGTCACTAAAGAAGCTGAGCTGAGAATGAAGAACTTCTAAAAACTGTAGATATACTTCTATCTCCTATTCAAGAAATAAACAGGGCCATAAAAATTCTCTGTATGATTAAACTATCCCAGGGTCTTACTGAAACTTATTTTTTAGTATGACTCTCACTAAAAGTTAAATTCTCATTAAATGTTTTTGAATACCTACTATGGGCTGAGCGATATTCCTAGTAACTGAAGTTATGGAGTTTAATAAGTTTGTTTCCAGAAAATCTTAGAGTCTAATTGTGAAAATAAAGCAGTGTCACTATTCAAGGCCACAATTTCTACTTTTAGATTAGATTCCTTGGGAATATTGATTGGCCCAGGTTTTTACATTTCTCTTTCATATTAAACTCTCCTTATTGGCTGGCTTCTTGTTTGGGGACTATGAACAATCACACATCTCTTAAAGGGTCTCTTAATTAATATTCCATTTTGTCTGAGATGCCATCCCATGCTATTCCTTCTCTTTGTATACAAGTTCCTCCACCAAACCATTGTCTCTATTTCCCGGACCTCCATTCAGTTTGTCCTCATTGGCAGCTTGGCTTTGCCTCCATGAGACACCTTTATGAAAATTCTACCAGTGGCTTTGTGAGTGCCAAATCCATAGGGCCCTTTTCAGCTGTGGGCCCTTCTCTTCCCCAACAGGCTTCACACCATTGGCTACCCTTCTTGACCCATGCCTTCTATGGCTTACATGTCTCTGTTGGTCAATTCTTCTCCTCTCTCCGATGTTGCATGTAGGCTTCTTTGCAGGAACTTCTCTTTTTTAAAAAATTTTGATAGATTATATATGGCTTTGTTTCGGCATTTATTTCCCCTGCCTCTGCTTCCTGACTTGACCTTCTATTATAGCTTGAAATTCAGGGAAATGCAGATGATTCTGAAATCTGTTTTCTCAGCCCAGACCCCTTGATCTCCAGACTTATATACTCATCTGCCTCGGAGAAATGCCAAGTAAGTGCTTCATAGCACCTCACATCTGCTCAGCCAGGTGCAATGTCTACTCTTCCTTCTGGATTCCCTGTCTCTAGTGACTGTCCCAAGACCCAATCAGACACCTCATTAGAGATTCAGGAGTTGTCCCCTCATTCTTCCTCTCGCTTACACTCCTGAGTAATCAATCCAAGCAGTCACCTCACTCTGGAGATTCTATTTAACAATTCTGTGTACAGATATAATTTCTATTGTAAGAACCTTGTAATTGGCCTCTCTCTCTCTCTCTCTCTCTCTCTCTCTCTCTCTCTCTCTCTCTCACTCTCTCACACACACACACACACACACACACACACACACACACGTTAGTCTTATTCTCCTTTTTATTCACCTGGCATAAGTGGATCTGTTCATAACACAAATCAAATTACTCTCCTGGTAGCCCAGCTGGCGTGGCTCAGTGGTTGAGTATCGACCTATGAACCAGGAGGTCAGGGTTCAATTCCCAGTCAGGGCATATGCCTGGGTTGTGGGCTTGATCCCCAGTATGGGGTGTTAGGAAGCAGCTGATCTATGACTCTCTCACATCATTGCTATTTCTATCTCTCTCTCCCTCTCCCTTTCTCTTTGAAGTCAATAAAAATATTTTTAAAAAATTACTCTCCTGGTTAATTCTATTCAGATGTCTCATTGTTTGCACACATAACCTAAATTCTTGAGCACAATATTCAAAGTACCACATCATATATACTTCAGACCCTCTTTCCAGCTTCCTCTCTTCCACCAGTCCCATCCCATTGCTTGTAGTTTCTGCTCGCGCATATGAATCAATGTTTCTCATCTAATGCCTGAGCTACTGTTTTCTACCAGAAAGACTTTACCCTTATACCCATCCTTTTGGCTGACACGTATCTTTCAAGACACGTTTTTCGATCTCTTTCCACTCCAGGTAGAATTGCTCTTATTCCTCCACTGTAACCTATTTATTTATCAGTGCACCCATACTATTGATTGAACAAATGCCTTTATGCCTTAATCTTCTCCTGTGCTCTATGCCTTTGTGTATCTAAGCATGGTGCCTAGAATATAACAGAAGGTCTGTAATAAAAGAGTTGAGTCAATGATCAGATCAATGAAATTCACAAATACCTAAAAAGGCAGGATTTAATAGAAATTATTGGAGAGGAATAGAAAAATGGCCCATGTCTAAGAAACAACAGAAAACAGAAGTTTTGGCAGCAGAAAAGGTTTCAGGAAGGAAAGGCAAGAAGAATCGGAATCTAGAATGAGGGTGGTATGACACCACAGTGTGGCATCCCATCTTTTATTATTGATTTCATTGCACTGGTATAGAGTGAAGAAAACTAATTCCTGGTTGATGGAATTTTTTCCTTTTTTCTTTTTTGAGTTTTTCTCTACTGTGCAATCATGGTTTCCTAACAATTAAAAATAAAACTTCTACTTCCTGTTACCCTACATAATTTACTGCCTTTATTAGACATTTCTTCTCAAACTTTTGTTGCTATAAATACTTTATTAGTAGCTGACACCAGAATTCCCATTGTTTTTCCAGAAATTATTTGTTACTAGAAAATATTTTTTGAAATCCTCAGAAAGGCAGAGAAAAAGCAACAACATCCTAATGTGTGTGTTTCTCCCCTATTTCTTACCTTTTCATTGCCGCCCTGAGATAATGATGGAACACATCTGCATTAGCAAAACATGTGTCTCTGTTTGAAGGACATTGTGCCCTTGGGAAGCCAATTGTTAGCTCAATTAGGAAAATGCTGATGACGTCACATTTAGATGAGACAGAATGAATTATCAGCTTTTTGGTTTGCCTTGCTGCCTTTAAGCCTCACAACAAAACTGAGAAGTAGTGGTGGCATTTTCTTCACAGGGATGAGAAGACTGGGACTGAAATTGATTTTCTTACATAAAAATACAAAAGTAGTGAATTCAGACATTTTTTCACTCAGTATGTTATTCAGAATGGTGCTCTCTTTATCCTTCTGTTATTTCTCTTCTAAAACATTTTTACAATAGGGCTATTATAGTTCAGCTAATTTGTGCCAGTTGTGAAGAAATATTAGACTGAGTAGTTTACATATATATTATATTATTTTATGCTAGAGGCCTGGTGCACGAAATTCGTGCACTGTGTGTGTGTGTGTGTGTGTGTGTGTGTGTGTGTGTGTGTGTGTGTGTGTGTCCCTCAGCCCAGCCTGTACCCTATCCAATCTGGGACCCCTCGAGGTATGTCTGACTGCCCATTTAGGCCTGATTTCAGGGATCAGGCCTAAACCGGCAGTCAGGCTTCCCTCTCACAATCCAGGACTGATGGCTCCCAACTGCTCCACTACCTGCCTGCCTGATTGCCCTTAACTGCTTCTGCCTGCCAGCCTGGTCACCCCCTAAACACTCCTTTGCCAGACTGATCGACGCCTAACTGCTCCACTGCAGGCCTGATTGCCCTTAACTGCACTCCCCTGCAGGCTTGGTCCCCCCCAATTGCCCTCCCCTGAAGGCCTTGTCCCTCCCAACTGCCCTCCCCTGCTGGCCTTGCCACCCCCAACTGCCCTCCCCTGAAGGCCTGGTTGCCCCCAACTTCCCTCTTCTGCAGGCCCGGTCACCCCTAACTGCCTTCCCCTGCAGGCCTGATTCCCCCTCCGCCCATCTGCCCTCCCTTGCAGGCCTGGTCCCTCCCAACTGCCCTCCCCTGCTGGCCTGATCACCCACAACTCCCCTTCCTTGCCGGCCATCTTGTGTCCACATGGGAGTGGCCATCTTTGACCACATGGGGGGGGCCATCTTGTGTATTGGAATGACGGTCAATTTGCATATCACATCTTTATTATATAGGATTATATTATGTTTTATATTATATACTATATATATATCAATCGTTTCAAATTACTGATAATTCAAATTATTGCTCTAGCATTACAATATAAAATAATAAAATATAATAAAAAGCAACAGGAACTTTTGATTAAAACTCAAAGAAAAGCCCGGCCTGTGTGGCTCAGCAGTTGAATGTCAACCCATGAACCAGGAGGTCATGGTTTGAGTACCATTCGGAGCACATATCCGGGTTTCAGGCTCTATCCCTAGTGCAGGGCACGCAGGAGGCAGCTGAACAAGGATTTTTCTCTCTCATCGATGTTCCTATTTCTCTATCCCTCTCCCTTCTCCTCTCTCTAAAAATCAATAACAAACATTAAAAAAAAAAAAAAACAAGGCAAAGAAAATACTTGCTTCTAGAGGAGAAAGAGGAAAATATTCCTCACTGTAGCAGGAAAATGAGATTTGCTACGAATATGTGTTGGTGTATTCATTTATTAGTTTCTTCATTTATTCATCTATCCAAGAAACAATCTTTATAAAAAATACTAGAGGCCCGGTGCACAAAATTCGTGCACGGAGGGGGGTTGTCCCTCAGCCCAGCCTGTACCCTCTCCAATATGGGACCCCTCAAGGGATGTCCGACTGCCTGTTTAGGCCCGTGTGGATCGGGCCTAAACAGGCAGTCGGACATCCCTCTTACAATCCAGGACTGCTGGCTCCCAACTGCTTGCCTGCCTGCCTTCCTGATTGCCCCTAACCGCTTCTGCCTGCCAGCCTGATCACCCCCTAACCACTCTGCTGCCAGCCTGTTTGCCCCCAACTTCCCTCCTCTGCCGGCCTGGTCACCCCTAATCCTGCAGGGTTGATCACCTCCAACTGCCCTCCCTTGCAGGCCTGGTCCTTCTCAACTGCCCTCCCTTGCAGGCCGGGTGCCTCCCAACTGCCCTCTCCTGCTGGCCATCTTGTGTCCACATGGGGGAAGGATCTTTGACCACATGGGGGCAGCTATATTGTGTGTTGCAGTGATGATCAGTCTGCATATTACTCTTTTATTAGATAGGATAGAGGCCTGGTACAGCGGTGGGGGCCAGCTGGTTTGCCCTGAAGGGTGTCCTGGATCAGGTGGGGGTTCCCTTGGGGCGTGGGGCAGCCTGAGCGAGGGGCCTGTGGTGGTATGCAGGCCGGCCACACCCCCTGGCAACCCAAGCAGAGGCCCTGGTATCTGGAATTTATTTTCCTTCTACAATTGAAACTTTGTAGCCTGGAGCAGAGCCAAGCCTGGGGCTCCCTCCAAGGCCGGCAGTCATTTCTGTTGGGGTTATAATTGAAACTTTGTTGCCTTAAGCGGGTGGGCCCGGCCAGGGTGTGCGGAAAGCTTTGCTTCCCCTGTTGCCGGCGGCAACCCTGGCCTGCTCTCTCAAGCTCAATTCTGCCGCCATTTGTTTGAATTTGTTTACCTTCTATAATTGAAACTTTGTAGCTTGAGTGGAGGCTTAGGCCTGGCAAGGGCAGGCGGAAAGCTTGGCTTCCTCTGTTACCTAGGAAACCTTGTTCTCTGTGGCTGTAGCCATCTTGGTTTGGGTTAATTTGCATGCTCACTCTGATTGGATGGTGGGCGTGGCTTGTGGGCATGTCGGAGGTATGGTCAATTTGCATATTTGTCTATTATTAGGTAGGATTCTGAGCCAGGTATCTGTTGGTTCTGAATGAGCCACAAAGATAACTTGATGATTATCTGTTTTTTAGGGGTTAATTATATCGTGACAGGTTGAACTTAATTTAGAATCTTGTAGCATACCCAAATTATTGCATAGGAATAATTGTAAGACTATTTTGAGGATGTGATCCATCATATGACAAAGTCCTGTTTTTAATGAGGAATTTCAGAGGTCAGACCAAGAAAATATGTCATTTCTCCTGAGCAACTAGTTTCTTCTTTTCACCATAAGACTATATTTGGCTGATGTATTTATACTTCTATCTTTAATTTATTAATCTTAGGGACAGATTACTTTGGCCACTAAGAAGCACCAATAAAAATGTATGATTCACCTTGTGAATCACACACCATTTTATAGTTCACATTTTGGATATTAATTCCTCTCTTAGTATCATCATTTTCTCTACTTTTACTTTGCCTCCATTTCCTTATTTTTAACAATATTGTGTTTTATGTCAACATTTCTGTAAGCTATTTTAAAGTATTTTTATAAAAATATCCAAGAACACAGTTTACATATTTAAACTAGAGAGGGAGGAAAAAGGAAGATGGAGAAACAAAGGCAAAAAAGGAAAAGAGATTTTTGGATTCATAATGGTCAGAATTAATTTAGCCACATTTAACCCCAATGCAGGTAAGAGTTAGGGCATCTTGCAGGTAGGAGGTAGGGCATCTTACCAATGTTCCTAAGTGATGTTCATCTGCTTTCCTCTTGGACTTTTTCATAGACAAGAAAATCTTTGCCCCCCCCCCCCCCCCCCGCGCCTTCTTCCAAGACAGCCTGGGGGAAGCTCCGATTCTCCGTAGCATCCTCCTGTTAGGTGAAGCTGGCCTCTGGCAGAAGTTTCATTTCCAAATTCAAATCTCTGAGTTTTATTTACATTCATCAACACAGGGGGAAATAAGTAGCATTTTCTATTGTGTTTCCCTTTGAGATGGCAGACAACTACAAACCCAGTTGTAGAATAAGAGGTATTAACAGGATCTGGAGGGGAGGCACACACTTTGAAATTCAGAGGCAAAGACAGGCTTGCTGGGCTGTTTCCTCTCTCAAATCTTCATTACCCACCACACTGTGACATTACTCACAAGGATTAGCATCAGCGTGCTGCTCTGACATCCCTCCCCGGCCCTTCTATCACTCTAGAAACAAATACTATTGATCAGCAGTGGCTACATCTAAGGCTGGCAGAAATGCATGAGCTTATTAAGTTTCTTTAATAAAGTTGAATATAATCTGGAAAGAAGAGTTGGTTCCCTCTGGATTTATGGTCATTTATATTTTTTTCCCCTTGTAATCTTCCATTTGTAACATTTCATTACACACCGTCTAATGGGGTTTGGGGATAGTTTTGTTTGGTAAAGGATTTTTGTCCTGCTGTTTTTCCCCAATCATTAAAACCTCAGTGGAAGGCCTACAGGGAAAGATGCAAAGTGCAGCTGTGGCTAGCTACAGGCTCAACATGCGGTCAATTCTAGCTGCTGTAATTTATGAGGTGATCTGAGACTGAATTTCAGATCTAAAGAGTAACCTTCTTCAAGGCCTTATTTTCCTTATAGTTTTTTTTTTTTTTTTTTTTAGTTCAGGCATCTTCTTGAGTTTTAGCCAAAGCATCCTAACTGGTTTCTCTGCCAGCAGGCTCTCTTTGCCCTCTCCCTCTGCCCTCAGTCATTCATCTGTCTTCTGCAGCCCCCATGATCTCTCTAAAATGCTAATCCTACCATACTGCCCTACTACTTACATTCTCCAGTTGACTTCTCATTACACTTAAGCCGAAATCCAAATTCATCACCAAACACATGAAGCCTCCCAACTGTGATGATGCCTCACTTGTCTTTAACTGTTTTCACCGAGCCATTCTGCCCTGCCCACCTCTCACCTCACCCTTCAGGTCTAATAAACTCCTTACCATGTTCTTCAATGTCTGTGTGGTTGTGCCCATGACACCACATTCCTCTTCCATGCAACTGACTTATATGTACCCTGAGAGCCATTTCCCATGGAATTCCTTCTTGCTGATACTGTGTCTCCCATGAGTGTCATTGCACCAGTGCCTCCACCTCAACACTTAAAACGCATTTGATGACAATATGCAATTGTTGAGTTTTTAACCACTGTTCATTAGTGCTTTGATAGTCAGATCCTGTCTTTTTTATTTTACATTCTCTATTACTTTGTATTACTTTTAGTTATACCATACAGTAGTTGGTCAATCATACATATATTTTACAAAGTGTTTCCCCCAATATTTCCACTACCCACCTGTCACCATACATAGTTATTACATATTACTGACCATATTCCCTATGTTGTGCTTTACAGCCCATGACTGTTCCATAACTAACAATTCAGACTTTTGTAATCCCTTCACCTGTGTCTTTACAATTCCTCTATCTGCAGTTTCTGCCTCTGTGCCTGCCACAAAGTAGGTATTTAATAAAAACTCTATTGAATGATCGAGTGAAGAAATGAATAAGTAAGTATATCTGAAGTAAAATCAAATGGGGCAAGCCCTAGCTGTGGTGGCTCAGTTGGTTGGGCATTGTCCCTTGCCACCTAAAGGTTGCAGATTTGACTCCAAGTCAGGGCATATACTCGGTTTGTGGGCTGGATCCCCAGTAGGGGATGTGCAGGAGGCAGCCAATCAGTATTTTGCTTTCATATCAATGTTTACCTCTCTCTCCATCTCTAAAGATATATGTATATATATATATATATATATATATATATATATATATATATATATATATATCAAATGGGACAAATAGTTATATATATTTATCAAATGGGACAAATGGGACTGGTAATGTCTGTCAGAGAGCTCTCTGTTTCAGAAAGCAAGGGTTGTGATGTCAGAAAAAACAAACCTAAATGACATGGTATATACACTGAGTGGTCAGATTATTATGATCTCTGAACGCATAATAATCTGGCCACTCAGAGTGTGTGTGTGTGTGTGTGTGTGTGTGTGTGTGTGTGTGTATGTGTGTGTGTATTAGAGGCCCGTTGCATGAATTCGTGCATGGGTGGGGTCCTGCCAGCCTGGCCAGGGTTGGGGACATGGGTGGTTGGCTGGCCTGCCTGCTGGTCGAACTCCTGGTTGAGGGGACAATTTGCATATTAGCCTTTTATTATATAGGATATACACTGAGTGGCCAGATTATTATGCATTCAGAGATCATAATAATCTGGCCACTCAGTGTAGACCTGTAATTCTTAGGATTTTACATCTAGAAAGGGCTCCAGAGATTCCCTAAGGTGTTTTGATGCATCAAGTTCAAGCTCTTCAATGGATAGATGCAGAAACTGAACCTTGAAAAGGTTCAGGGCTCCCTGAGGTCACAGAGCTAGAGCACAGCTATTTTCATTACTGTTGATGCATGACTGTGAAGAGCTAGTTATTTTTTTTTTTTTTTTTTACCAGAATTACAATAGTACATGGTAAGTGTTATTTTTCTAAAAATATCTATTGCTCAGAAACCCATATGGTAAGAGGCAGGAGTTCTAAAAGAAGACTGTTCAAACCACAGGGTTCTCTTAAGTTTCTAAGTTTTCCTGGGGAGAATTTCAACATTTCTCTGAAATGTACTCTTGACTCATCATGAGTTAAGAATGTGCTAACACCCTCAGAAAATGTAACCAAGCAAATGTATTTCACCTGGAGGTGTGTAGTCTAATTAAAAATGAATAAAACCTGAATATCTCAGTTTGTTCCTGATATTTTTCCTTTTATTCTGAGTAGAGTCCAATTATAGACTTAGTACTTTCCATCGAGTATCAAATATCAGAGGATAGTTAATTTTCCCAATTCTAGAAGGCCATAGGGGTAATTTTAAGCAGGAGTTCTCCCAGCTCATTAATGATAATATACAAGGCCCTACATATTGGTATGTCTAATATGATAATAGGCATTATGCATTACCTCTCAACAAGTTCACACTGATTTACTGGAATATCAAGTTGGCAGAAATGATTACACCTGGAAAGTTGATGCTGATAGGAAACTCCTATGGCCAGTCACATATTTCTGTGCCCAGTAACAAATGGGAATAAAAAGGAGTTAAATATTATAGAATATATGTCACTTATTTGGTAGACATTTGCTTTCTAAAAATGGTGTCCAGAAAACCCCCCACAAAACCAACAAAGCCTCCTTTGGTTATAACAAGGTTGATGCCTCTTGGTGGAGTGCAATTCCCTCATTTCTCAGGTTGACATTGTGCTGTAGACGCAGTGATCTGTCAATCAACTAATAATTTATAACTATTCCCAATTTCATTAAAAGAGAGGATAGATCATCAAATTTTTTCATAGAAATCACACTATTCAAAAAGCATCGCTGCTCAGTATATACAAGATATTGGTCTTTCACTACCTGATGTATAGAGACCATAAATCTTCCAGAAATGCAGCTTCCAATAAAAATGTCATATAAAAAAATAATACTTGGAGTTATAACCTGTATCTAATTTGATTTCTTTTGCCAAATGGCTATATGCCCTTGATTAAATCATTTCACCTTTCTAGTTCTCATTCCTTATCTTTAAAATTAGGGGAGAAAGCATAGTTAAAATGTGTTCTTGAGACTCTATGGCTTCTTTAAAGTTGTCTTAGGACAAGGGTGAAAAGCCAGTTCTGCTGTAATCAGGGCTGATTATGCTCTCTTAAAGAAAGTAGTCCTAATATCCCATTTATATGCTTTCCTGGAAAATTATTCAACTGAATTTGCCTCTTAAATGCTATCAACTTAGTGAACAGTTTGAATGTCCAAATTTTATGGAAATGAGTGATTTCCTTAAACTGTAGGCATTTTTCTGCTAGGCTGCATTGTTAATTTAAGGCTTTTTAGAAGTTCCAACTCAGGTAGCTTCCTTCCTTCAGTGATTGATTGGTGCTGGTTGAAAATAAAATTAGCAGGTGTCCCCCAACTGTGAAATGACTCATAAGGAAGGTTCAAAGTGTTCTCTCTCCAAAAGTTATTTGGTTGGGAAAGTGCTTTATTCCCTTTAAAATATCTTGGATGAAATGTCCAACCCACTTAGAATGATCTAATGTTAGAATCAGAAGATATTTTACAAGCATCGTTTCATAGATGTGAAATTGGAGGTCCTGATGTATTGGGCAGGGGAGCAGACCAATTCTACAGTATGATAAGCTCTTTATTAATAATCACTCCTCTGTTTGCATAATATTTTAAAGTTTAAAAAGCACTTTATTACATAACATTTAATTTCATAAGCATGGTCAGCTAATGAGGAAGGCTAGACAGTTATACATATCTTGTTTCATGTTGCACAGATAACAATTAGCAAAGTCAAGGAGAGAATTAAGACTTTGTGCATCAGACCAGTTTTATTTCTACTCACTGATCTGTCTTAAAATTTTGACTTTAGTCATAAAAACTATAAAACAGTTGATGCTGTGGTTTTTTTTTTTTAGCTATTTCTTAATTAGCTTGCCCCTCTCATTAATAAAATATTATTAACAGTGAGATACAAAAATTATGGTATAGGGGAAGAGTCTGATCTGAAAACAGTAAAAACAAAAGCTTAAATATATTGGTATGCTTCTTCCCATATTTGTTAGCTGAATGGTCGGTAGTGAGTCTGGGGTGACCTTGGGAGTCAACAGTCCTTGTATGCCACAGGCTTCTGGATGTTGTAAGGGGAAAGAGTTTAGCTCTGCTCTGCAACCTAACTGAACATTTTGTGAGTTCATCAGATTATTAGACTCCTGGTTGACAGGTCTTATGGGCACAGTCATCACTCCGATTGTTAAGAGACTTTTGAAACAGAACAGGCATGGCTTTCTCTAAATTCTTTCTAACACTTTGCCAAAAGTGGTAAAAAAAAAAAAAAAAAAGTTACCAAATAATAACTCATAAACCATTAAGTCAGCTAGTGGGATATGTAAAGGAGAGCGGAGCTTGAACTGGGCATAGATACCCTCACTGAGCCAAGCCGTGAGCATATTGATATGTAGCAGGCACCCTAGGAAGGGAAGAAGGAAAGGAAAATGGACAGGAAGAGAGCTCTTAGGTGCCAGACTGGAAGTCAGTCCATGTCTAGCACAGACCCCGTGGCATGAGATGATGACTAAGCAGAAGAAAGAAGGAAAAGGAGCTACAATCCCAGTGAAGGACAGAGAAGGCTCTTCTCTCCAGCCTCACCCATACCCAGCTGCCTCTGCAGCTATTAAAGCCTGTGTGGTGCGTGATCTGGGATTGCAGAATCACCCACTCATTCCAGAGAGGCTGTATTGCCTCTGAGTCTGGAAAGACCAAATTCATGGTTTCCATTACCCTTCCCAGTAGGGTCTCTCACGGCTCCCCAAGGAGAGGCCAGAAGAATATCACTCCACATCTTATGGTGCCATTGTAATTTTATATTTGACTAGAGGCCCGGTGCACAAAATTCATGCACAGCGGCGGGGGGAGGGTGGTCCCTCAACCCACCCTGCACCCTCTCCAATCTGGAACCCCCCAGTGGGATCGGGCCTAAACGGGTAGTTGGACATCCCTCTCACAATCCAGGACTCCTAGCTCCCAACTGTTCCCCTGCCTGCCTGCCTGATTGCCCCTAACTGCTCCCCTGCCAGCCTGATTGCCCCTGCCCTCCCCTGCAGGCCTGGTTGGCCCTAACTGCCCTCCCCTGCAGGCCTGATCGCCCCCAACAACCCTTCCCTGCTGGCCATCTTGTGTCCACATGGGGGAAGACATCTTTGCTCACATGGGAGTGGCCATCTTGTGTGTTGGTGTGACGGTCAATTTGCATGTTACTCTTTTATTAGATAGGATTTGGTGATTAATGTTTCTGTTTCTAATTGGACTGTCAGCTCTGTAAGGACAAGGGATTGTGGCTGTCTTTTCTCACCACTCTATCCCCCAAATTTCTCCTTTTCCTACTTATTTGCTATGTGATGTTGGTCCTGGCACTGGCCTCATCTGAGTTCTGCTTTCCTAGAGATAAAAACCGAGGTGGCTTGCTGTGAAGATTAAATGGGAGAATGTCTGTGATTCCCCTGGAACTCAGGGGAACCCCCTCCCTTCTTTTTCCATTCTATATAAAATTACTTTAAATTGATATATGTTATAGAGTGTATAACAGGTCCCCAAACATGATTGCATCCAAGTCTCATAGCAGTTCTGAAAGGTATGGAGAGAAATTGGCATTGTCACCATTTTATGGTTTAGGAAATAGAGATTCGATAGGTTTATGTGCAGCCAACTCAAGGGCCCGAATTCTGCACCATGAATCTTCACGGTTTAGTGTTCTTCCAGCTAAAACAGCACCACTTACCAGCATACAGGAGCCCAGTTCTGTTCACTTGATCGTCGGGAAAACAGCAGTCTCGTTCCTTGTGGGCCTGAGTCTTCTCATGGCAGTGAATATTGAAATGCTGCATCAGGTATTACTTGTGAGGATGGAATGATACAATATATTCAGATCCATTGGGCTTTCAAGGAGTTCAGTGCTCAAAAACAGTTAACTTTTTCACTCTAATTGCTTGCTAACCAAATTAAAAGACCATAGTTTTTACTTTGTTCACAGATAAAGCTGTAATGAAATGGAAACGTATATGTCTTTAAATGACTTGGAAATAAGTGAGTTAATAAATATTTATTTTTGGAGGGAGAGAAATTGAGTGGGCTAGTCAGGAGAGAAGGCTTTGGGCTCAAATCCTGCCCTGGCACTAAACAACTTTGGAATTTTGCAAAATCTTCTTAACATGAGATTCAGTGTTGTTTTTTGTGTGTGTATGTGTGTGTGTGTGTGTGTGTGTGTGTGTGTGTGTGTGTGTGTAAAATGTAATGAAGTATCTAGGTAGCACCTGCACAAACAAGGATTTTATAAATGCTGGTTATTGCTACTCTTACTGCTATTACCATAGCTACTGCTGCTGCTGCTCTCCCATCATCTCTGTTGTTATCATTATTTTCCATATACAGAAGGAACATTTGTTCAGTTTTGTTCTGAAAGTTATCAGTGCATTAACCATTGCGTTAGTTTCCTAGTGCTATCATACAAGGTTCCACAAGCTAGGTGTTCTAAACCAAAGGAACGCATTGTCTCCCAGTTCTGGTGGTTTGAAGTCAGAGATCCGGATGTTGGCTGCTCTCTGCCGCGGCTGCAGGGGGGACCCTGTCCTTGCATTCCTAGCTTCTGGTGTTGGCAGGTATTCCTTGTAGATGTATCACTCCAATCCTTGCTTCCGTTGTCAAATGGAATTCCTTTGCTCCGGGTCTTCACATTGTCTTCCCTCTGTGCATGTCTGTTTCTGTGTCCAAATTTACGCTCTGAGGACAGTAGTCACATTGGGTTAGGAACCACCCAAATGGCTTCATCTTAACTAATTCCATCTGCAGCAACCCTCTTTCTAACGGAGGTCACATTCTGAGGCACTTAGGGTTAGGACTTCATCACATTTTATGGAGATACGATTCAACCCCGAACAAGCATCGTCTTTAACAAACAACTATTGGTCTATATTCAGTGATTTCATAATTATTTAGCCACTCAGGCGAGTTGAATTTTGTTAGCTAAAATTTAAGTCTTTTCCTATTATATTGACTTCTGTACTTACGAAAATCAAACTGGATCTCTGGGGAGTTCATGGAAACCACGGAATAGAGTCTTCTGCGTGAATAGCCGTGAGAGATGTCTGCACAATTGTGAACAAAGAGGAGAATAGGTTCTATCTTCATTCAGGAGAAAGGTTTGCTCCCACTTAAACTCTAGCAGATAACAAACATTTCAATCATTGAGTCAAGGAGTTGAAAGCTAAGTTCCCGCCTGACATCATCATGAGAGGTGCTAAAATGAATAGAGTTTGGGAAGAGAAGTGGGATCTGAGACATTGAAAGTCATCTGGAAACCATTGAACTCAGCTCCTGCTTTTACGTATGTATGTATGTATGTATGTATGTATGTATACATAATATATTTTTATTGATTTCAGAGAGGAAGGGAAAGGGAGAGAGAGATAGAAGCATCAATGATGAGAGAAAATCATTGATAGGTTGCCCCCTGCATGCCCCCTACTGGGGATCAAGCCCACAACCCAGGCATGTGCCATGACTGGGAATCTAACCATGACCTCCTGGTTTATAGGCTGATGCTCAACCACTGAGCCACGCCAGCTGGGCCTGCTTTTATGTTATTTTTTAAACTTATCATTATTGTTGAAAATATTATAGATGTCCCCTTTGTTGTTGTTTTTTTCCCATTGACCTCCCTCTATCCTGTACCCCCCCTCCCAGAAGCCTTCACCACACTATTGTCTGTGTCCATGGGCTTTGCTTATATGCATATTAAGTTCCCTGGTGCAGCTCCTGCTTCTAAATGGGTCCCACGTCCTCCTGTTGCAGACACTCTGGGTCCATTAGATGACTAATGGGACAAGACAAGTGGGAATGTCAAATAGGGTTAATGCTCTAAATAAGAAAATAGTGTGAGGACAGGAGACTATTCTGCACTCTGGGGCAAAAACAATTTCTCTGTTCCCACATGTCATAGGGAGAGGGAGATACTTACAGAACACAGTGATCAGAAAGAGAGAGGTGATTTTAGATTCAGGTGAGTGGGAGAAAAAATAATAGTACTTGGTCTTTTATCCATCTTGGTCATAGGCATGAAAATGAAAGGTAATCCATTACCATCACCCATTTATATTTGTCTAACCCTCAGGATTCTGATAAGGTGGGGGACTCCCATTGATACCTTGATTTTAGCCTTCTGGCTTCTAGAACTGTGGGAATATATCTTTGTGTTGTTTTAAACCACTAAATGTGTGGTGATTTGCTGCAGCAGCTATTGGACAGTAACACCGAATTATTTTGGGAGGATAACATATTTTAAAGAAGAGTAAACGAAGGAGCACAGGACTTTAGTGACTCGATTTCACATACTTATTATCTAGCAGAGTAGCTTCTTCATTTAATCCTGCTTTTATTTTTGGTTCATCTACCCACACATGCTTACTGAGTACTAAAGAAGTTCCTAGCACTGCTTCTGGGGTTTCTTACTTTACTAGTAAGTCCAGTGAGAGCCTTGGAGACATACACTTGATCTTGAAAGGGTTTTGAGTAATCCTGGAAGTGGACACTGGGGGAAGAATAGGGCTCTAAGTTGAGAGGCCCCTTGGACAAAGGAAGATTCAGGGGGCGGGGGCAGGACTCAGTGTAGCACACACAGGGCTGCTGGCTCAGGCCTGGTCTGGACTTCACAGACACTAGGAAGATAGCCTTGGACTTGCCTCTGGTCTCCCTGGGTGGGGACACCGGGAGATCAGGAATCAGTGCAGCTAATATTTATCAGGTGGCCAAATTGAAGTGTGAGAGATATATCATGACTATATCTCACAACCATTAAGTGAGGTAGGATGTATTGACTTTTCTGTTTCATTGATAAGGAAACTGAGGCTCAGATAGGAAAGGTACCTTGCATAAAAGCTCCCTGCATGTGGGAGGAGTGTGGGAAATGGAGGAACCTGAAATGTGTCTCAGGAAAGACATGGCTTGCCCTTGGGCACAGTGAAGAGTGGACTACTTTGGAGAACGCAGATCCTCCTGGCTTCTGGACCAGTAATCCACGCCCCTTCACACCCCAGCAGCACAGTTTCCAAACAAAAAAGCACTTGGCACACATAATTCAGAGGTTATAATGGTTCTAGTTGAATTTTTGGCTTTTCCACCGAGTAGCTATATCCCCAGACAAAAGGTTGAACTTTCCTCATCATTTTACCATTGTGAAAGACAGGTGTGAAAGCGTCGGAAATTGGAAGCTGTTTCACCTGGTAGGAGTTAATTGTGCTACCCCTCCTGGGGCATTGTGTGCACAGCTTTTTTCTCTCCTTTAATCTTAAAATAACTGCCTTTATGAGAGGTGAGAATTGTATATCTTTTACTTGTACCTTTCCTTGCAATATCATTATTGTTAGTAAATTCACCTGTACAACCAAAATATGATTTGGCATCACTGTAATGTTACTCAGAGTCCTATTAGTCATGTAGTAGCTAATATTTATCAGGTGGCCAAATTGAAGTGTGAGAGATATATCATGACTATATCTCACATCCATTAAGTGAGGTAGGATGCATTGAATTTTCTGTTTCATTGATAAGGAAACTGAGGCTCAGATGGGAAAAATACCCTGCATAATAAAGTCAACCTGTGGCTGCAAATGGTTGCAATCAAGGTCTTTTGACTGCCAGATTATGCAGTTTACCCACTAAATCATGCAATTACATGAAGGTGACAACTTAATTTTCTGTACGTTTGAAAGTCTAATTCATAACAGTAATTCAAAAGGCTACCGGAGATATTTAAGAATATTTATTGAATTATATGAACTCAGGCACTGAATTTGTATTAAGCGATCTTGTACAATGCAAGAATCACCAAGGAACATGTGAAAAAGTAAACACTACCATGCTCTAAAGTTATTAGTGAGGAAACATACATCGAATGCACCCTTTCACAGTTTGTTCTATCGCATATGTGCTGAACATAAATACGAAGGTGTTGGGAGACCAGAGGGTCATTCTTGTTCTCTCATTTTAATAAGGCAGCCAGGTGACTCTCTCAGGCTCAGTGGTCTCCAGGGAAGGTGAGAGAACACCGGGATGTAAACTCTCTACCTCCAACTGGTATTTCCCCCAGAGACACTTTAATCACATGAAGCAAGTGGTCAATAGCCAACTGAGTGGAGATGGGCATTTCGATATCAGAGGCAGAATGGATCCTGCCTCTGGCATTGCTCCATCCTCTTGCCTCTGACCTCATCACACAGCATCTACTACAGACCTGTCCACTCCACCCTAATCTGTCATGCCGGATCACACAAACGACTTTAGCCAATAGTCATAAGCAGTGACTGTATTAAGTAATTGCTTGAATGATGAAGTTTCTGGTTCTAAGAACTTGTCAATCAATGGAAAAGGACCAGACACCATTGTGGAAGCAAACCACCGACACAGGGCACAAAGGGGTTTAATAGTTTCTTAGGTTAGAATGAAGAGGTACCTTAATGTTCTATAGAAATAGCATCCTTTGAAGGATCTCAAAAATCCTTTTGGGGCCTTTTCTTGATCCATTGAGAGTGTTATTTTTAGTAGGAAGAATTTGTAAGCAGCAGTCCTGTGTATAAAGGTCACCTTTTACTTACTGGATGAAAAAAAAAAAAAGAATAGTACATGGATGGGTAGACTTGCTGCTTGCTCTCAAACCAGCTACACATCAGACATCCTGGGATGATTTAAAAACACAGATTCCTACCAGCCCACAAGGCTTTCCTAGTCAGCATTCAGGTGGGGCCTTGGAAATGTCTCCTTGGCAATGCCAAGGTGGAACCAGGTAGATAATTGCTAAACTGGTGCCTTTTTTTTTTTTAAATTATGAAAGGATTGAAAAATTCAACCTTCTTAAGCACTTTAAACTGATCATTTGTCATCACTTGGTCCAAGATTATATGAAACACTTACCTACATTGGGTCAGCTGCTCAGGGTTGGATTAGCTCACTAGTGATTCTGCTGCCTGTGTGCAATAACGTCCTGCCCCATAGGCAGGTTGTCTTTAAACAATTGGCCGCAAAATAGAGGCGGTGCATTTTATTTACTTATTTACTTAGCCATCCTACCTTCTTGCTTAAATGTATATGTGGGGTGGATCCCAGTAATTACAGTACTTCATTCTTGAGCAGAGCCAGTGATACAGCATAGTGTATCTCAAACCTTGCTATATAACAAAGCATCTGGGAAGCTTTTAGTTTTTATTTTATTATTATTTATTATTACTATTATTATTATTTTAATCCTCACCTGAGGTTATTTTTCCCATTGATTTTTAGAGTGGAAGAGAGAGGGAAAGAGTATTGACGTGAGAGAAACACATTGATTGGTTGCCTTCTGCATGTATCCCTACCAGGGCCCTGGCTGGGGATGAGCTTGCAAACGAGGTACGTGCCCTTGACTGGAATTGAACACAGGACCCTTGGGATCATAGGCTGATGCTCTATCCACTGAGCCAAACCGGCTAGGGCTCTGGGAAACTTTTAAACCAGACTCTCCCTGGATCTCACCCTGCAGATTCTAATGTGGTTGATCTGGTACAGGGCTCAAGCACTGCTAAATTTTAAAAGTTTCCTATGTTTGCTTGGATGCACAACTTGAGAACCATTGGCATAGAGAAAACATCAATTAGCAGTGACTGCATATTCATTCCATACCAGACAACGTCCAGGGCTGTCATGACAAAGTTGTAATGGTCTTTCTTAAAAGGAACTCAAACTATTAGAAGGTAGTGCCTGGCACAGAGTAGACATTTGAAGTCAGCTGTTGAATAATGAAAGAAGGAAAAGAAACGTATTTAGAGGTTGAGAATTTTACAAGCCTTCTAGGTCATTGTCATATGCTCTAACTGAAGTTCAGGAACCACAGTCTGGGGATAGAGAGAGGGGGCGAGGAGAGAGGCATGTAGCAGCAAGAGGATTCAAACCCGGTGTAGATGGGGCTTAAGAAGCCAGGAGGCTCTGACAGGGTATTCTGTGTCTAAGAACACAGGGGCTCCATCGTCACTTTCTTGGGAGCCCCGATCTCTTTGTGCTTTTGCTTCTAATACATATCATCAGAACACGTGTTATCTGCCAGTTTCGGGGTTTGCTTATTGCATTTTCAGAATTGAATTTTTTAAGAGCAATTGCCTCAATACAATTTTGTGAACTTGTAGCACTGAACACTTCTAATTAGGTTGCTATAGCCCTTAGCCAAATTACTGCAAATGTCATCTCTGCTCCCTTTTTTGATGCAAAAATGTAGGGCAGTCAGCAATATACACAATTTAATCTCAACACAGGCAGACGCTGCTCGTGGTGACAGAAGGGTCTGTTTTCCATTAACTCAAAATTTGCTTAGTCAAGCAACTCCCTCATTACACAGCTTGCATCTAAAGAATGTTTCTGTCTTTCGAGCAAGCTGCTACTTTAGCAATTAGCTGTCCATAAAAATGTGAGTAACTGCTCTATCTCTGGCTGTTTGGTGAGTGGATGGTGCCCACGGGCCAGCTGTGGCCATTCTCAGTCTCCTCTGTTGGCACAGACACAAGTTCAGGGGATTCTGCATCATTAGAACACCCACCAGCATTGGTGAGTGACTTTCTGGCCTTGTCATTGCTCTTTTTAGAGCAAATCCATATTCATTTAGTGGAAATATTCATTTGAAAATTCTGACTTGGTCAGTTCATAATCTAATTTCCTTGACTTTTCTTCCTCATCCCTTCTTTTCATATCCCCCTCCCTTAACTGTTCCCGTGGGAGGCTCATCCCAAACCCAAGCCTAGACCAATTCATATAGAAAGTATAGTAAAACAAAATGAACAGTTGGTCAAGAGGAATACAGTGGTCCTTGCATATCTGTGGGGGATTGGTTCCACACCCCCGAAAGATTCCAAAATCCATGAATGCTCAAGTCTCATATAAAATGGTAGTATTTGCATGTTACCCTTACACATATCCTCCCATATACCTTAAATCACGTAAAAACAGACTCTTCAAGTCTTCGCATTATTCATAGATTACTTATAATACCAAATTCAATGGAAATGTTATATAAATAGTTGTTAAACTGTATTGTTTAGGGGATAATTATAAGAAAAAAATGTCTGTACATTTTTTGGTACAAACACAACCATCATAGGCCTAACTCCATAGTCTATGTCAGCAGCCATGTGACCTTTTTTTCAAACATTTTGATCTGTGATTGGTTGAATCTGTGGATTTAAACCTGCTCATACAGAAGGCTAATAGTACTAGTCATCAGCATTGAATACTCACTATATATGAGGCATTGTAGTAGGTCCTTTAGATCTCATTTTATTTTGGCTACAGTTCAAAGGATGTACCTTCTTATTCCCAATTAACAGATGAGCAAACTGAGTCAGTGAAAATGAGTGGCCATCTTAAATGTTACACAGGTGAGTTATGAAATGGCTAGTTAGATAGTATCCGATGCTATAGCTCTTTGTCCATAGTCTTAAACAACATGACCATGACATTAAGACAGCTGTCCTTTCAGATTTGGAATCCTCAGCTCCAGTCATGAGCCCTGGGCTCACTAGGCATGTACCCAGCTACTGTGTGTACTTTCTTGAAATGAAGCTGGTTTCTGGAAATGGTTTGCCTTAGTCTCTGGGGTTTACTACCTCTGGATAATCATCTAAAATCAAGCTTACTGCCCAGCTGGCATGGCTCAGTGGTTGAGCATCAATCTATGAACCAGGAGGTCATGGTTTGATTCCTGGTCAGGGCATATGTCCAGGTTGCGGGCTTGATCCCCAGGGTGGGGTGTGCAGGAAGCAGCGGATCAATGATTCTCTCTCATCACTGATGTTTCTATCTCTCTCCCTTCTTTCTGAAATCATTAAAAACTATATTTTAAAATCAAGTTTACTTAAACCCCCAACTCTTATGAATTATTCATTCCAGGTTCTTCTCTGATGAGATTAATCCACCAATTAGAACCAGACCTGAATCTCTGTGCTCAACAGGAGGCCTCCCTCGGTCTTGATCTGGGAGACAGATGGGGAAGGTGGGCCTGCTCGTGGGCACTGAGATCTTCCCTCTCACAGTCAGTATCACATCAAAACAGACTCTTCACCTCTTCTCATGATTCACAGCCTTGTTTAAGAACTGGCTTTCCTGATCTATTTCTTTTTCCCATCTCCCGTTGCTCTGGTTGCATAAGCTTTTTGCTTCATGATTTTATTTATACTTTTAACTTCATTTCTCTCCTGTCCCCTTGAAGGACTAAGCTTCTTTTTTGCCAATCGTTTGGTTTCTCTCTGGCTCTACTGCCTTCAGCTCACCTGAATTATCATTAGCTTAAGTTTTCCTTTACCTTATATTTCAGTGCCAACTAGAAATATCAGAAGCACCATAATGATTTGTTTTTCTCACTGTTGACATTCAACAAGAACAGTGTCCACTAGATTCTTATTCCTAAATAGTTTTGAAGTTTTTCCTTTTAAAAAAAATATATATATATATTTCTTTATTGATTTCAGAGAGGAAGGGAGAAGGAGAGAGAGATAGAAACATCAATGATGAGAGGGAATCATTGACCAGCTGCCTCCTGCACACGCCCCACTGGGGATCGAGCCCACAACCCAGTCATGGGCCCTTGGCTAGAATCGAACCTGGGACCCCTCAGTTTGCAGGCTGATGCTCTATCCACTGAGCCAAGCCTGCCAGGGCAAGTTTTTCCTTTTTAACCAGAAACTGAGACTTTCCTAATTCCAGACCTTCATCATTTATCATGTAGATTATGGAAATTCCTTCTAATTGCTCTCCACATGGTCACCCTGACATCCCTAAATTCTACATTTCCACCAGAGGGATATTTATAAAGATAATGCCCCTTCTTTTTAAAACGCTTCAATGCTTTCAGGACTAAGTCCAAGTTCCTTATGGCATCTATCTTAACTATATTTCCAATAGTATTCATTCTTTAAAATCCAATAGGAATTTCCTCTTTATCTCAGTTTACTCCACTCCAAGCACTTACTATGAAGGCATTTCTTAAATTGAGCTATAACCATGTATGCACAAGTCTTCCTTCCTACTCTAAATTTTAGATCCATTGACTAGACTGGGACTATGTCTAATTTTTGTATCCCCAGCGCCTATCTCTCATTGGATGGTTAAGAAATGTTTGCTAAATGAATGGGATAATAAGTCATTTAATTGGGGAGATAGAGGTCAGCATTACCATCCCCCTCTTTCCTGATGGGTCCAGAGTGTTTATCCATGCCCACATGTAGGGTGAAGTGACTTATTCAGATATATGGATGGAGGCAGTCACTGAAAGTCCAGTGAAACTGCCCAGCTTCTTTTAGATCAGATATATGCCAAGCTAATTCAATTGGCCTTTATGCTGTAGAAAACATCCATCCAAAGTATCTAATTTAAACTCAAATTTGCATATGCCCTTAACTTGTGGAAGAGGAGGTAATATTGCAAAACTATTCTGAAATAGGTTTTTGTAACTGCAGTAGATAGATGATAAAAGCAGGGAGGTTGATCATGTTGATTTCTGAGAGAAAATGAAAATTTGGCTGTGGGTGGAGAGCAAAATCAATGAGTAATATTCCTTCTGCCTCTAACCTCAGTGATGTTAGGACAGAGTGAAGTAGAGGAGGTATTTGGAGGGGTCCTAGGCCAGTCATACCACCAGCTACTTACTGACTAGCCTAGGCACCGTGCGAGGCTCTCAGAATAAAGAAATAATTAAAGTGTGCTTCCCTCCTCCTGGTGTGTAGGTGGGGGGCAAGGACACACAATAGGTAATTAGAAGACCATGTGGAAAATGCTAGAATAGAGAATGAACAAAATGCTCTGGAAGTGAATTAGGGATTGAAGACATTGTCTCTAGGGACCCTGAGAGAACTTGACAGAAGTGACATTTGAGATGAATGTGCAAGGGCTATTAAGGTAAAAATGGAAGTTCAGCTAGAGAGAATATTTTGTATAAAACCCCCAGGGTATGGTCAAGTTCTGATACTGGAGCCATGATTCCGTGTTGTGGGTGAGGTCAAGTAACTTGTCATGTCCCCACAGCTCATGAATGGCAGAGTTCCCATATAAAACCTGGTCTTAACCCCAAGACTTACACTTTTTTCATTAGAGATTTTGTTTTAACATCATCACAGTTTTAAAAAATATTTGGAGACAACATGGGCACCCATGAAAAATTCCAATTTGCTTTTCACTAATGCAGTCTTTAAATAGCGTTTTAAAGAGCTTGCTATTTTGCCTGGTGTTACTCATGAGAATAGACACAGGTAATTTCTCATGATTCTGTTATGCTACTTCATGACTCAAATGCCCCCATTAGAACTCCATCTCCTCCCTCTTCATGTTGGCATGCAGATGCGATTCATGCATGACAGTGTCGTATCCCATTACTCAACACCATGGGCTTCTTATACTGATGGGAATAAATTCCATATTTCTATCATGAGTATCTTGATTTCTTGCCTGGGAGAATTAATCCATCCTGGAATAGGTTCCTGCATTATCAATTATTCAAAGACTATTCTACTTTCAGAGCAACATTGACACTTGCACCTGAACATGTCTGCAAGCACATACAGGATCTTTCTTGCATCATCTTATTTAAATGTATATGCTCTTGTCTTCTGCAATTGACTGTGGCTTTTTTGAGGATATAATCAGTGTCTGGCTAATCTTTATATGTCTCACATTATGAGCACAGTGCTGAATCTTTTTATAATTGCAGGAATGAATGAGTGGATGGATCCATTTAGGTATAATGATCTTTGACAAAACTTATAACTGCTATAACATCTTCCTACTGGTAGAATTCGATTAGAGATAGTGAGAAACTATGAACTCTTTTCTGCTTTCATACTATACAATGGTTCTCAGAAAGCCTTAATGGGTTTTATCTGTCTCAGTGACAGGAGGACAGCAGGTTCTAATGGCCAGGTGTAACCCTACAGGTGATTTCACATGTCCCTTCTCTGTATAACAGGCAGATAGAATCTCTTTTTTTTTTTTTAAGGAAAGAAAAGCAGACTTATCTAACATGAAGAGATTAAAGTTAAGTGAATGGGATTTCATCACATTTCTATGCAATTGGCTACAGACAATTAAATCGGTGTCTATCCTAGGATCAATATTCTTTCTCAGTGACAGATTATTAATTGCATTGTGGGCAACAACATGTAGATCTGAAGAAAGAACCTATATGAATTCAAGGGATTAAGTGCTTGAAAAGTGAAGAGAGAGTCAGGAAGCATTTGACAGAATAGTCTTTTCAAGAGGGAAAAAATTTACATTCATCTCCAGAGTTCTCTCTCTTGCTTCCCTGCCCCCTCCCCCGCTCTCTCTTCCCCCTCTCATAAAATAGAGGGATGCCATAAATACAGTGAATCTTAGTACTGGAAATGAAGAGGGATTTGACTAGATTCTTCTGTGTATATTTATTGACTGGAAAGAGACACTGGATTCAAAGCTGGTCAACCACTAGTCCAGCGAAGGCATAAAATGTACAGTTACAATCCTGCAGAAACACTGCTGACACACTATAGGATGAGCTTCCTTGTAATGTTTGCATCTACAAATTGTATGAAAGTACACATGAGCCGCTTTTAGAAAGAGCGCATGAAATAACACTGAGTGGGAGAACCCGCCATATGAAATTGATTTATAGAAGTGCAGGGTGTAGAACAGGGAGAGTGCTCTTGGCTATTCTGTGTAAAAATGGTACTGATGAGGAGGAATCTGAACATCAATGTTGTAAGGGATTTGTTTAATAAGAACTTTTGAATACCTGAGTTTAGGGTGTTTCCTTAAAGCTGAAAAGACCCACTCTGGGTGATAAAATTGTTATTTTATATCTTAAAGTCTCTCATGTTGAAAACAGGTTAGACCCCATCCAGGTGGTTTAGAGAGCAGACGAGGCTCAGTGAGTGACTATTACCTTCAATCAGAATGACGCAGCATGAGGAAATTACTTAATTAAATCATTAAACATTCCTGAACACTGTAAAGGACTAGGCATGAGGACTATGAGACAAACATGACTGAGCAGTTGATCTAATGAGCAGAAGTAGACTTATAAACAGATAACTGAATAACTATTGAGACAGTGCTGTGTGTTATATTGTGCATGGTGATTGACCCTCTACATCAAGGAGATCTTTCAGAAAGATATGCATGAGTTTTTTTTTTTTTATATATATATATATATGTGTATATATATATATATATATATATATATATATATATATATATATATATATATATTTATTGATTTCAGAGAGGATGGGAGAGGGAGAGAGAGATAGAAACATCAATGATGAGAGAGAATCATTGATCAGCTTCATCCTGCATGCCCCACACTGGGGATCAAGCCCACAACTCAGGCATGTGCCCTGACCAGGAATGGAACTGTGACCTTCTGGTTCATAGGTCTGTGCCCAACCACTGAGCCAAGCCGGCCAGGCTGCATGACGTTTTAGGATTGGAATTTTCAATTTAGACTTCTTTTGAATATCTAACAATTTTGCAACCAGTCTTGAGGGTGAGAGCAAAAAACACTCAAATTTATTTGGCTTATAAAAGGACAATGAGTTTTAGTGATTTACATGAGATGGTAGGACCTTCGGTAGAACATTTGGTGAGTAGGTGGGGATGCGGGAATGGAACTCTGGGTGTGTGAGGCAGGGTGTCATTCAGGGGCTGAAAAAAGGTTGGGGGGACTGAGGTCCCCGATGCTGCACCGACTTCCCTTTATTGTTCTGCACAGCTCGTCCAGGAAACCTTGAACATCAAGAGCTATGTGGGGAAGCATTAACATATTCAGGAATATCACAGTTCTCACTATATGAGTCTGCTTGGTCTGTTGTAACAAAGTCACCCAAATTGGGTAACTTCAACAACAGGAGTGTTTTGTCTCAGCCCTGGAGGCTGGAAGTCTGAGATTTCGGTGTTGGCAGGGTTGGTTTCTTCATAGGGCTGTGAGGAAGAGTCCATCTGTGACTCCAGCCTGGTTCTGGAGTTTTCTGGATCTTTGGCTTGTAGAAGCATCACTTTGATCTCTGACTTCATCTTTATGTGGCATTTTCCCTGTGTGTGTGTCTGTTTCCTTTTTTTTTTTTTCCTATTTATAAGGACACCAACCATATTGGATTAGGACTTATTCTTTTGACCTAATTTTAACTTGATTGCCTCTGTAAGGAGTCTCTTTCCAAATAAGGCCACAGTCTGAGGTACTGGGGATAAGAGCTTCATTGTACCTTTCTGGGAGAACGTAATCAATAGTATGTGCCTTATAAACATGAAGGCCTTACTAGACTTCAGTCAGATTTACTTGAAGATGTGGGCAGCTCCTAACCAAGAAAACACTATGAGAATGGTGTGGAAAAGGGCAGGGATAAGTTTGAAAATTATGCATTTAGCATGCAAATAGAACGAAGTATGGAGAAATGTGAAAAAAATGTCCTGAGATTAATAATATATTATTTCATTTTTCTTTCTTCTCCCTTTTCACATAACTGCACTTTGTTGAGGGTCACGATTTTCTTATTAGTTGATTTCTTTTTTTTTTTTTTTTAATATATATTTTATTGATTTTTTACAGACAGGAAGGGAGAAGGATAGAAAGCTAGAAACATCGATGAGAGAGAAACATCGACCAGCTGCCTCCTGCACGCCCCCTACTGGGGATGTGCCCGCAACCAATGTACATGACCTTGACCGGAATCGAACCTGGGACCCTTCAGTCCGCAGACCGATGCTCTATCCACAGAGCCAAACCGGCTTCGGCTTATTAGTTGATTTCAATTTAGTTAGTGTTGCAAACAGACCTTGGGCGGGAAATAGTAATGGAAACATCTACGTTACTAATAACCTTTTCTTATGAAATGGCTTTTATCTGATAATTGTGTGCACTATCATAAATTCATCCATTGAAACTTGGTGTAGTAGACTGTGTCCTAGGCTAGAAATGAGAAGTCCTGGATTTTAGGACCAGTGCTGACTGTCACATTCTCAAAATCACTTGATCACTCTGGGCCACAGTGCTTTATGGAAACCAGATAAGGTTGTATGAGGTTATATAAATATTCTAGGAGTTTCCATTAGTCTTCATACAACTTCTGGCTTGCTATGCCATACCTGGAAATAAATTAGACCAAAGAGCCAATGGAACCCTCAATACCCAGAGATGAATGTCAACATTAAAGGAAGAAGAAACGTGAGTGAAATAATATTCTTGAGAAGTTGGTTTGATTTAATGAAGATTAAAACATATCTCTTGCTGGGTAGTTCAGTTGGTTAGAGTGTTGTAGCAATACACTGAGGTTGGGGTTCAATACCTGGTCAGGGAACATACAAGAATCAACCAATGAATGCATGGAGAAGTGAAATAAGTCAATCTTTCTCCTTTCCTCTCCTTTTCTTTCTCTCTTTCTATAAAAGTGTGAAAAGAAACATTTTTAAAAAAAGATCAAAATAATGAATCATTATATTAATTAAGCAGTTATTTTGAGAACTTTCAAGAAAATGCTACTAAATTATTTAAGAAAAGAATAGATTCTTATTTCTCCATCTAAAATAATATTTTTAAAACCACGATTAAAGTAATTTAATGTACTATTACCAGCATTAAGGAAAATAAAATATAATAGAACAAAAAAATACGAAAGCAGTGTGAAGTTTTCTTTCACATTAATAGATACATGTGTGAGTACTGGGTGGCAACCTCAGTGCATGGCTCTCTGTGACTGTCAGTCATAAGTTTAAAAGCTAATGGCTGTCCTGAATATTATTCACAGAGCATTGTTTTTCCAGAGGCTTAATAAACTAGGGAAATCTAGCAAAAGATGATATAAAGGGAAATTATTCAATTCAAATATTGTTTCCATTTTCTTCATTAAGGAGATAGATACATTGGCTGAAAATTAAAAAGTGTTTTATAGAGGAAAATGAATCTGAGTTGAATAAGACATTGACTAGGGAATCTGTTTTCATTTTGTGTAAGCCCAGTTCTCCAAAGCTAGGTACATTTCATGAAAGGATGATCAAATTTTTTAAATTGCATTAAACTAAAATAAACAACAACAAAAAAAACCCGCTTTTGCCTGGCCAGTGTTGCTCAGTGGTTGAGCATCAACCTATGAACCTGGAGGTCATGATTCAATTCCCAGTCAGGGCACATACACTCGATCCCCAGTGTGGGGCTTGCAGGAGGCAGCTGATCAATGATTCTCTCTCATCATTGATGTTTCTATCTCTCTCTTCTTCCTCCTCTCCGAAATCAATAAAAATACATATATATTTTAAAAACCTACCTTTTTTAATAGAAAAATTTAAACATTTAAATCCATGTGTTTGCACACATGAGGACAACCTTATTATTTTTTAGTATGCAATGTAGAGATAGTGTGGTTTGCAATTATGGACAATGAAATATGTCCATAGACTTGGCTTGTGGTACTTCCAACTGAGAAGTAGAAGCTGTTCTAAATGGAACAATTTTCACCAACTCTGAAAATAGATTAACTCCTCCTCCTCCACCCCCAAGACCTCACTTTCCTGCCAGTTCTCCAGTTCTCACCAGCCCTCACCAAGGCTATAGAACAGGCATCAAGCCAGTTCCCTGGGGAGAGTGCTTTAGCCACAAGTACTGCTATTTCTGATCTTTTTTGTGTTTCGTGTTTTGTTTTGTTTTTTTAAGCAAAAATTCAGATCTGTGAAAAGACTAATGAAACCTATTGGGAATTACATAAATAAATAAGTGAGCAGAGAAAATAGTGTAATGAGTGTCCACATGCCTATAGCTCAGCTTCGATGACTATCAGTGATTGATCAGTCTTGCTTCATCTATAGTTTCCTTCCCAACTCCTTCTCTCCTCATCCATTACTTTGAAGCACATTCCTGACATCATTACTAATGCGAGAAACATTAACAATAATTACTACTGTTAGTACCTTGTTAGTGTTCATATTTTAAAAATCTATTTACCACAATGAGATACCAATATATATCTAGGGTGGCTATAATAGAAAAGGGATAATAATGAGCGTTAGCCGAGATGTAGAGAAATTAGAACTTTTACACACTCTTGGTGGGAATGTTCATGGTGCAGCCACTTTGGAAAAACAGTTTGGCAGTTCCCTAAAATGTTTGACATAGTGTTGCACTATGACCCCATAATTTCTGTTGGTATGCCCAAGAAATGTGGATACATATGTCTACACTAAAACTTTTAACTGAATGTTCATAGCAGCACTATGAATAGGAGCCAACAAGTAGAAACAGTCAAAATGTCCATCAACTGATAAATGGATAAATGAAAATGATACACACACACACACACACACACACACACACACACACACACACACAGTGGAGTATCATCCAGCAAAGAAAAGGAATAAGTACATGCTACAACATGGATAAACATACCTTGGGCAGGAAATAGTAATGGAAACTTCTATGTTACTGATAACCTTTTCTTATGAAATGGCTTTCTTCTGAAAACATGCTAAGTGAAAGAAGCCAGTCACAAAAGATCACCTATTGTCTGATTCAGAATTGGCAAATCCATTGAGATAGAAAGTAGATTAGTAACTGCAGTGGACTGAGGGGAGGGAGTAGAGATAGATAGGCTGAGAGTGGGTACAGGATTTCTTTTTAGGGCAAAAATAGCCTAGAGCTGACTTTGGTGATGATTGCAGAACTCTGGACATTTTTGAATTGTACACTTTAAGTAGGTGAATTTTATGATATGTAAAACCAGTGAGATGTACTTTTTAAACAGGTGAATGTTGTGTGTGAATTATATTTCAATACAATTGTTATTAAAAAAGAGTTCCAGGAAAAAATATTAATAGACTAAAGGTAGATGCTCTAATTCTGAAAGTCAAAGGAGTTGGCTAAAATTCTATAACTGATCATTTCGCATTTAGGATGACTTGAATGAGTAGGCATTTTTTGAAAGAAAAAAAATAAGGGAAGAAAACTATATATTCTAGGCATTTTTTTAGTCCCTGGCAAGAGTTTCACATTTGAACTTCTCCCCTATTATGGTCCCCTGGGAAAATCTAGTGACAGCTCTTGTTAAGCGATCTTCAGGTGTCAGCTCAGGAGGTTGTGGTTAAATTGCCAACACTGACCTCTGACCTCAGCCCATCACCTCACTTAATTGAGGAACTCGTTAATATTGTTATTGTCTATGTTGTACATATGGCAGAATCTATTCCCAGAAAACCAGATTTTATGTTTGGCCCATGAACAATCCTGCTGTGGATATTGGTGGTCTATTGCAAGCCATGGCTGACCCGTGTCCCTCGCCCAGCACCATTTGCACCATTTCTGGAACTGTCCAGCTTGGTGTGTAATTAGGGGACACAATAGATCGATTACTGTGATTTATTCCTACTTACACATATATTAATATAAGAGCTTCTTAAATGAGGCAGGTTTGTATTCTTTTAGGGAAGGCAACACCTCTTCAGTGGTATAATATTTCTGCCTTCCTCCTTCACTCCTTTTTATATACTAGTACCTAACTCTAAATTATCAACTTGACTCCAAAGCCGAAAGGGATATTTTGTGAGTGAAGTACATGAACCACCCCAGCTTCTGCTTTAACAGAGGTTGCAGAAAGTCATGCATTTCACTCATATCCCCTTCTGTGCTTTAGGTTTCCTTTGGCTCCGCCTCCCTCCTGCCTAGTCAGCTTTTGCCTGCATTTGTAAGAAGTAAAATGGAAAAAGGTGTATCCAGGCTTCTACCAGAACTGTCTTTTCAGATTGAGCTGTTGTGGCGCTGTGGCCCACTCTTGGCGTCTTATCAGCTTGCGGCTGGAAGCGAGGTTTGAGAGTATCTTCTGTGGCCTGTTTACAGAGGAGATGCTGAGGGAGGGGGAAGCCTCACAGTACAGGGCTCACCTCCTCCCTCCTGGGCCCCCGGGCCCTTCCTTTGCCGCCCTCCGCCTTCAGATCACCCCCCTTTCTGCAGGCACAGCCTTGCTCAGTGATCCATCAGGCGCTTGTGTTCTCTCCTCCAGAGCGCTGACTTTCTCCAAGGCAGGGCCTTTTGATTTCCCCTATTTGTTAAGCAAGATTAGAGCATTGTCTCTACCACAGGCGAGAGTCCCTTCTGGAGCGATCCTTATTTTTCAGCAGTAATTGACAGACACCGGCGTGGTGCACTGTGGCTGAGGCTCTTATCCGAGTAGCAGCCCTGCAAGTAGGTATAAATGCACTGGCCTGTCTGTCAGCACCGCTCCCTGTAATAGTAGGTCATTAGTTCGGTCCAAAACCTTTGGTTAGGAAGCAACTGTTGTGTGTGTTCTGTGGACATGCAAACATGCAAGAAAAGCAAGCAAAGCTAGAGCAAACACAAGCACAGGCTGGCTTTTCGGATCCACTTGGAGGAACTTGCTATGCCCATGCTGTGCCTTTTGTGTAGCATTTGTGTGTTTCAGAGTAAGCTTTTTAATCTTTTTCTTCCCAGAAATGTTTTTAGAAACCAACCAAGTCTCGATCATCTTTGTATCTTGGCTTGACAACGTTCCCGATGAGCTGTCACTTTGGCTTCATAATTAAAAAATGAAATAGAGGTCTTTTCAGCTATTTTTCTCCAACTTGCCATTAGGAATGAATACAAGTCAGTGCCGATATGTGGATTTATATTTCCAAGAAATATCGATGTTGATGGGCAAGAATATAAGAAAAAAAAAAAACAACCTAAATTAAACTGGCTCTGCATACGAAATGGCTGGACAGGGTTTATTTCATCCATAAATACCTAAGAGAAATTGGTGGTCTGGGCTTTGCAAGAGGGAGTACTTTTCACTGCTATGATGTTGCGGTACCAGGGGCCCTGAGGAATCAAACAGAAACTGCTGTGGTTGATTTATTCTTGTAACACCAGTGTGTGGTTGCATATTCCCAATGGGCGCTATCATGAACTATCCCCCTGTGCCTTGCTTTGTCATCTGTAAAGCAGCTAAGAATGTTTCTTATGTTCTAGCAGGTTTCTGGGAGGCATGGGAGGATGGGAGAGCAGCAGCTGTAATGTGTGTGGGTCCATCCATAAAGCACTCTGGAATCTCATTAATGACTGGTGGGAAGAGGCGAGAGTTAGACTTGAGCTACAGGAACTGGTGTGGTTGTAGGACTGGCTGAGGATTGGTGGCCGATAGTCACAATTACAATATCCCAGGGGGCACAGAGGGTTAGTCTGCTTTGAGCTTGGGTTAGGTTCCAGGGAGATGAGTGAAGAATAGGGTGCCTGCACTGCTTCCAGTTGGACTCTCTCTTTTGATTAGCACCTGAGATAGCACCTGGAGTGGTGTATGAGAGTGTGTGTGTGTGTGTGTGTGTGTGTGTGTGTGTGTTGTGGGTAACTGTGCTTATTTTTGTGAGTGAGAAGGGGGGCGGGGTTAGCTGGGGTGGGCATTCTGGGGACTGGTGAGTGGGTTAGCTGGGGTGGGTTATTCTGGGGACTGGTGAGTGACAGGCCTGGGGAATATTCAAGCTTTCAGGATGAGGACCTAGCAACACGGTGTCATGGATCCAGGCCTTGGAGAAAGGAAATGGAATTGAGGACAGGAACCCATCCCAGGAGGAACCTGGAGGTGGCCAAGAGTGAGGGCAGCACCATATGGAAAAGGGCCCGGGCTCCGCCAGCCACTTCATTTTCCACCTCGGGGCACCTGGGGGCACCTGGGGGCTCCTGGGGGCCACGAGGCTGATTCCAGGTGGGCTCTGCTGCTGCCGGAAAGGAAGAGGCTGGAGGCGGCTCTGCCCAGGATTTTCCCAGCCCCAAGACCTCAGGCTGAAGGGCTCGGCTGCCTGCTGCGCCCTCAGAAAGAGGCAGAGGCGGGGAGCCCAAAGGCCTGGCGGGCAGGCCATTCCCCAGGCTTGCTCGCTGGCCTGAGTCTCTTTTTAAAACTCATGTGGGTCTCACATAGTCACGTGTTACAATTGGACCCTTCATTTTGTCCCAGAACATTCGACAATTAGGTTGGAAAGCTGATGATTTTTTTTAAAGATAAACACAAAATATAACATTTATTCTACCGAGTTTGGGCTTTTTTTCTGCTATTCGATAGGAGAAGTAAAATCTCATGGTTTGAAAGCTGTAAAGATGAACATATGCCATCAAGGTAAAGCTCTCAAAAGAAAATCTATTTTTATCCAGACAGATTAATTCCAGGGATAAAAGTCAAATGCGAAGTGTGTGCCTACACCGATCAGATTGGCACTGCTCACCCCAGACATCTGCTGGCCCATGTCCTTCCCTGGAGCTGGCTCTGCACAGGGGGTGCAGTGCAAATGCATCCATGGTGGAGGCAAAAGCTGCTCCCTCCTCTACTCAGCGGGCTGCCAGCAGCTGCTTCCTGTCTCCCCTCACCCTGAACCGCTCTTGCACAGCTGGTGGCTGATCCCCGGATGCCCTGAGCCTGGGGTGCTGGGCTGCTGGGAAGCACACACTGAAGGAGGACCTGCCTGGTGCTCCTCGTTGGGAGGAAGCACTGGGCTCAGGGGAGCCAGGCCACGGTGAGACAGTCCTGGGGGAGGGCTGCCCCTGCAGGTCTGGAAACAGAAGGAAGCAAGGCCCAGGCGGCACGGAGGGCAGGGTCTGGCCACGTTTGCAGGGTCTCGGGGTCTAGGCTAGGAGATGGAGGGCGTGGACAGGCAACCGTCTTGCCAAGAGAAAGAGGAACTGAAGTATTGGGCAGCCTTTTAAGGATCAGGCCCAGGAGAAGAGACAGATGTGGGGGGTGTGGGGACAGATGTGGGGGGTGATGGCATAGATGGGGGGCGGGCCCTGGGCTGGGGCAGGAGGCCAGTCGCTGCAAGGGCAGGCCCAGGAAGACAGTCTGCTCATTGCAGTTACCCTCACTGTTATATCCAGATCTCCTCAATCGTTCCTCCCTAAGAACAGGCCATGTCCCTGAGCCCAGAGGGATATGAATCAGGGGGTGAGCATTCACAGAGGAACAGCTAACCCTGGAAGCGAGCATTTGGAACATTCCAGGGGCTGGGCTGAGCATATACTCCTCCTCTTCCTCTTCCCTTCAGTAACCCTTGTGTTCGTTTAGTGCTCATGCCCTCTTGGGTTTCAGGAAGGCTGGGTCTAATCAGACTCCTTCACACGGTGGTGTAGGCAGGCAATGGTCTTGGTCCTCCCTGTATTCACAACCTAGAGGAGTCGTCCAGAACCGTTTGGGGAGACCAGGCCTGGGGAATGTCCAGCCCACAGGCTGTCTAAGGCCTGGTAAGTCGTTTGGCCTGGCCTTGCCAAGGCATTAAGGGCGAGTTAATTAAATGTTTGACTAAACAGAGCAGGCTGATTTTTAAGTTGATAATTTTGTATGGCCCGTGATAATATTATACAATCCAAATGGCCTTTGGCAGAAAAAGGTTCCCCACCCCTGGGGCTAATTCCATGATGCAGCCCATCCTCTAGGTAAGGTGGACCTTGAAAATATTTCTTATCACTGAAACCTTGGGCTTTTCTGAACTCCACAGAAGCTAGGGAGTGGGTGCTCAGCCTGGCCTTGACCTGTGTGTGTGTGTGTATGAGAAAGAGAGAGAGAAAGATGTATGTATATGCATATATATATATATATATATATATATATATATATATATATATATATATACATATATATATACACACACACACACATACATACATACATACACACACACACACACATATATATATATATATATATATAATATGCATATGTGTGTGAGTGTGTGTGTAAATGATATCTTCCTTAGTTTTTCAATATTTTTCACGTTAGAAAATAAATGGGCTTGTGGCAGGTGCTGGTGGTGTCCCCGCCCACATCCCAGTGCCAGGCTGACTTCGGTGGCTGCACCTGCATCTTTGAGGGCTGGCCTTGGCGGTGAGAACCTGCTCTGGCCTGGCAGTCCCAGGCCACCCCTGGCGGTGATACCTCTTTCCGGGTGACAGTCCTAAGCAATGTCTGACTACCCTCTCACGCCGGCTGGGGTTAATTCTGAAATGTGTGTTTCACAAGTCGGAAGTCCCCAGTTAAACTGGGGTGGTGGCTGAATCATGCCCCCTCCCCCTTAGCTGTGCACCTGAACCTCATCACTACACCCACATGCTGCTCTGAGAAGACACCCAGCCAAGAGTGGGAAAGCAGTCATTTCTGAGCCGTTTGCTAAAAGGGCATGCATGCTGCTGCTTGAGTTGGAGTTCCTAAAATATTTTTTAATTTTTTATCTTTTAAAACATTTTTCATTAGAAAATTGGGTCGTGATGACGGAAAACTGAAAAATGTTTTTAAGGGCAGATTGCAAACACCGTTATTTATCTTCTGAACCTCTGTAAATCATGTCACGTATGATGAAGAGTTTTTAAAGAAATGAATCCAGTGAATTTCAATCTCAAAAATTATACCCTGTGATGCCACTGCAGTCTAAGCTACCCTGCGGCTGCCACCGGAATCCGGCTTTACCCGCTGGGGTGGGCGGCGGAACAGAGGCCTTAGGAGGCGCGTAGGCTGTGAACAAGGCCTGCTGGACTTCTGCAGCATGGATTCTTCACCAGCTTCAGGAGCAGCAATGTTACACCCCTAGGATTTAACCCCCCGAGGACACCAGGGGACAGAGGAGTTAGTGATGGCAGTGGCCTGTGTCTGGCTCTGTCACAGTGAGGACCCAGCGAGGCTGCGTGAAGAGGACATTGGCTCTGTCTGCAGGGAGCTCAGAGCCTTGCGAACTGGATGAGTTGGCATTATTGTCTCTCTGAGATGTGCCTTCATTCTTTTTTAAAAAAATTTATCTTTATTGTTGAAAGGATTGCATATAAAAGACTACATATGTCCTCTTCCCCCCCCATTGACTCCTCCCACCTCATACTAACCCCTCCCCCCTTCACCACACTATTGTTTGTGGCCATGGGTTATGCATATATGCATACAGTTCTTGGGTTAATCTCTGACCCCCTATCCCCCCATCCCCCCACCCCCCCATGCCCCCATCCCCGCCTTCCGTCTGAGATTCAGTCATCTGTTCTATGCTTCTCTGTCTCTGGATCTATTTTGTTCATCAGTTTATTTTGTTCATTAGATTCCACATATGAGTGAGATTAGGTGCCTTCATTCTTAGGATGAAATTAATCTGATAATATCTAAAAGAGTTTGCCATTAATAGCACCAAGGACACATGGGCCCAATGATGAACGTATTCATTGTAGCCCCTGTAGGACTCTCCGGAGAGGTGAATGTCCAGTGAATGTCATGGACTTTCTTCCTGCCCCTGCAGAACTGTCTCGTCCTCCTCACATCACCCAGACTTTTGAGTAACAGGAACCTGAAAGTCAAGGTCTACTTCAGGGTTTCACACTTCTGTCAGTGATAACATGAACACAGCACATCAACACCACCCAAGGAAGTATGGACAAAGACTTAAAGACACCTTTGCTTTGTTCAGTGTCTGGACTATAAACACCCCCTGCTCAGGTACAACAGCTCCATCGTCTCTCCCTCAGCGGAAACAAGCCATGCGTTTCATCTTGGAAAATATCCGAAGGAGGCATTTTCTTCAGGCGACAGCTTTATGTGTCCTCCTCTGACCTGATCTGAAAGGCAAAGTGTCATCTGCATGCCAGGGCAGAGTTCTGGTGCCCTGTGGCTCAGGGCCGGAGGGCCCTGAATGGCCTTGTCTCCTCCCACCTCTCTGCCCCTGGTAGAGACCCCAGAGGGAGAAGGTCACATAGGAGCGGGCCTTCATGGAGGTAAGAAAGCAAGTGGTAGTGCAAGCACACGTTGCCTGGGAGGCCTCTCTGGGATTGTGGGCCCCCCTCCCCCGCCCCCCGAGATACTTCAGGGGTGTGGCAGGTAGCATCAGGGAGGTCAGGAGGCAGGTAGCCAGGTCCAAGCTGAGGATCCAAGACTTAGGCCCTAGGGAGGTGGGTTTGCAAGGTAAATGGCAAAGGGGAGGGAACTCCTGGGGTTTATGGCAACAGGGGCTCTGGTCTGGGCATCAAAGGGTTCCTCAGACACAGGAAGTCAGTGATCTTGTTACCAGAACGTTGGCATCCCCGGAGAGCCTGCTCTTCCAAGTTCAGGTTATATTTCATGGTGCATCGTGACCTCTTCCATCATCCCATGCCAGAGTGATGCTGCTGGGGACCCCACATGGAGACCCACTGCCTAGTCTGCTAAATGCCCAGGAGATGGGGCTCCCCTCCTTCTATTAAACACACATCACCTTGGTGCATAAATATACGTTTTCCAAACTGTGAGACCCTCTAAGGGCGCCTCCACTTGGGCCTTCTGTTTCCCAGCACCGGGCACAGAGCCTGGCACAGCCAGTGTTCAGCGAGGATCTGTAAAATAAAACATTGTTGAAAAAGGATTTGGTCTCGGGAGAGAGGCAGGGGTCCAGCACCCCTTGGTTTCTGGTTAGTCTTCTCTCTCCTGAAATAGATGCCCCCAGGGAGCCAGAGCCTCAGTTGCCTTGTTGACTGCTCCTACCTCGGTGCCTAAGGAGGGTCTGCTTGGCCTGTGGTAGGTACTTGATACCAACATGGAAGGACCAGTGACCCACCAGCGGCCATCGGTCAGACCTGCAGTGTCACGGGCTGGGTTTTGGTGTGCGCACCACAACCCTAAATCCTGGCTGCGAGAGGGCAGAGGCAGCGGCAGACCCTGGGGAGATGCTAAGCATGTGGACAGGAACCAACAGCCCATTCCCACATTTAAAGAAAGTAGGCTTAGAGGTCCCCTACCAAGATCAATCTCACTGTAGTACAGGAGGTCCTCGGGTCACGTCGGAGATCCGTTCCTACGGGCAACGTAACGCGATTTTCTCTGTAAGTCGGGACCCACCTACATAAGCACCTCCGTCTCTCACGTGGAGCACACACACAGCAGTAATGAAGTGACACAGTAACAAAAATTTAAAAGGAAGAAAACAATTCCTGACCTTTACTTGTGGTAAATAAATAATAAAAAAACATAAAGCACATATGTACAGACATTGAAATGATGGAACTTTTTTTTTTTATAAATAAATGGGAGAAGGCGAAATAACCACAAAATGACGTACGTCGAGTTAGAGGTAACCCGAGGACTGCCTGTAGTTCACAAACGAGTGAGCATCAGAATGCCCTGGGGATTACATTCAAAGGCAGATTACTAGGCCCCACCCCCAGAGATTCCATAACTTTGGGAGATAGGATAAAATGTTTGTTTGCTTTTTTAAATATATTTGTATTCATTTCAGAGAGGAAAGAAGAGAGGTAGAAACATCAATGATCAGAGAGAATCATTGATCGGCTGCCTCCTGCACGCCCCACACTGGGGATCGAGCCCGCCACCTGGGCCTGTGCCCTGACCAGGAATGGAACCCTGACCTCCAGGTTCATAGATCGATGCTCAACCACTGAGCCATGCTGGCCGGGCTCAAGTATTTTTGAAATAAGTTCCCATGCCAGAGTGATGCTGCTGGGGACCCCACGTGGAGACCCACCACTCTAGTGCAGCCGAGTGGAGGGCCGGGCGGCTGAGAAGGGTTCCATCAGAACTTCTGGCCCGGTTTATCAGCAGAACGTGACATTCTCTCCATTGTCCCCCTCCACTGAACTGTGCCCATTCTGAAAGGCCCTGTGCAGGGCACATGGAAACAGGTGCCCACCCACCTTGCAGGAGCCCCAGGAGCCGCCGGTCCCACATGAGAAGGAGCATCTGGCGCAGTAAACTATCCTCCGAGGAGAGTCAGGTGTTGACAATGCCACACGCCTCCCATCAGTTCCGACGCACCCGCCAGAACGTTCTGCTCTCCTGACATTCTCAAGTTAGCGTTTTATGGCCTCGCCGTAATAAGATCAGCTTGCTTTGGAGTCACCGGTGCTGTAACTGCTTTAAATTGTCAAAGAGCTCCGGGTTTCTACACCTCATTAAATTGGATTGCATCAGGAAAGCTATGGGTTTTTTTTTTTTTTTCCCAACCGAGAAAGTGACCTTTATTTGTTCCTTTACCCGTCCTGAAGTTTCTGTGGCCTTGTTTTTGCTACGAGACACAGCTGGACCCTCACCCACACCTCGGACACGTCAGAGGACCGCGTGCCACTCTCCTCCTGGGTTCATCCCTTTCTGTCCTTTCTTCCCATCACGTCAAAGAGCCACCGTGGCCTGTGGGCTTGGGTTGAAAGTCTAGGGATGGCTCAGGCCTGACTGCTCTTTTCATTACCGCCCTCTGTAACCTGGGGAGCAGGAAGCCAACTGCTCCTCAGCCCCCTCAGCACCTGAAACATCAACGCAAGGTGACAGGAGGAGGAAGGGAGAGAGAGGGACTTTCCCCTCTTCCTTAGTCTATTATCAGTTCCTTTTCCCCAACAAGCTAATAATTGTTAATGCTCACCGTGTGCCAGGTATCGACCCGGATGATTTATATACAGTTTTAGCTAAGTGCACATTAGCAATATTAAGTGGAACTGGCCACAGGGCTCTGAGCTAGTATGTGATTCCCTGCCCGGGGATTTCCAGGGTGTCACGCTGCCTAGAGAATCAGCACTTGTTAAGGTGCACAGGGAGGGGCATGTATGTATATGCAAAACGTCGATGCCAAATATGCCGCCCTCGCTCTCGGGAAGATCAGAGTTTCAGTACAGAAGAAACATTCCACATTTCAATAAGTGGGGATGCACATTGATTCACATTATGATATCTCTGAGATCAAGCTCTTACCGTTATCACAGTTTTAAGATTGCAGGCATGACCTGGCCACCGTGGCTCAGTTACCAATGCCTATGTGGTTATGAATGTGGCTACAGGCATGCATCTGGTCATCACTTCTAGCTCCAAATCAGTCTAAACACTCCTTTGTCAGGTATAAAGACGATTTCTAAATGACAAGAAATCATATAGTTTAATAGGCAGGGATTTCCTTTCTTTGGGGTAAATAATAGTGAAATTTACAATTACTAGTATCTTAAGTAGTTTCCACAGAATATGGTAACTGATGAAAATGCTTTTCATGTATGAGATCCTAAGTGTAACGTGAGTGTAGAGAAGGAAGAATAGATGAGATCTAGAGAGTAAAAATGTTCCACGAGGGATATGATCTTGGGCATCCGAGCCGAGGGCACGTGAGAACACGCTGTGTTTTTGAAGCTGAAACTGTCCTCTCATCTCCCAGATCTGTCCCTCTAGGCCAGTGGTCGGCAAACTCTTAGTCAATAGAGCCCAATATCAACAGTACAACAATTGAAATTTCTTTTGAGAGCCAAATTTTTTAAACTTAAACTTCTAACGCCACTTCTTCAAAATAGACTCGCCCAGGCCGTGGTATTTTGTGGAAGAGCCACACTCAAGGGGCCAAAGAGCCACATGTGGCTCGCGAGCCACAGTTTGCCGACCACGGCTCTAGGAGGTTAAACATGAAACACAAAGCAAACAAACAAAAGCTATGTATATATATTTATAGTTTGTTATGCTTTTAATCGCATGTGTTTATATTTATATGTGCACATATATGTAGACATATAAATGTAAGCACATGAACTAAAAGCATACTAACTATAAACACATGTAAACACAGACCTCTCTGTGGGTTTGTAAGATGTTCTGTCTTTAGTTGTGTCTCTGTTTCCATCTCTCTTTCTATCACTTGGTTCTTCCCTTTCTCCATCCTGTGGGACCCTCCCCACTGCCAGTTCAGTGTAACCATCGTTTGGAATTGAAGTGGATTTTCATTCAATGTTTATTTATTAAGGAAAGCAGTAGGACTTTGGTTCATAATTTAAACCAAAGTGAGCTGAGCTTTTTACATCGTTCCTCACAGAGTTAGCGAACATGCTTCCGATCCATTCATCAAGCCGCTCTCTTCATCGTCTGAGCACTAATTTGTCATTTTCAGTGTGTCTGACCTCCACATGGGGGTGTTGTCTCGTCTTCTGCCCTGATATGAAGCCCTCTTGTCTCCTGGATTGAAAGGGGGGTGGCTAGACAAGGGGGTTCCCTATAAATCATCTCTATGTGACAGTCCCATTTGTCACCCCTTTCTCTTGGTGCCTTTGGGATGAAAATACTGAAGAGGTTACCACATTTTTCAGTATCTACACACTACATTAGAATCAGCCAGTTTAATCTTTTGTCAAAATTCATGTTGCCTGTGTGGCTGGGGTGGTTCTGGGGACACTGGGAGGATTCTCACAGAGGGTTCTGCATGGCGAATCCTTCACCATGTGCAGGTCAGGGGGTCTGCCTCACAGACTCTTCTGGGATGATTTGGTCTTATTGTATGTTTGTTTGTATTGTTTTTGCTTTTAACTAAAATCCTAACTGGAAACCAATGTCAGAACTATCACAGGGAAGCCTCCAGGTGACAAAGAATTGTTATCACAGTGGGAGACAACTTGAAAGTTACTGATAGCACTGGAAAAGGCAGGAGACTGAGGACAGCAGCTGTACGTGTTGACTTGGTGAAAGCTCAATTTCAAACCTATGTGGGACAATGCCACTAAGATTATGGAATGTGCTGTCCAGACCATTACCATAAACACTTCTCATGCATGGGTCTGGGAAATGGAGTACAATGTTTCTAGTTATTATACATAAAAATAATAATATTTTGGCCTGGCCAATGTGGCTCAATGGTTGAATGTCAACCTGTGAACCAGGAGGTCACGGTTAGATTCCAGTCAGATTCCTGGTCAGGGCACATGCCCGGGTTTTGGCTTGATCCCCAGTAGGGGGTGTGCAGGAGGCAGTTGATCAATGATTCTCTCTCATCACTGATGTTTCTATTTCTCTTTCTGTCTCCTCTTCTCTCTCTGAAATCAATAAAGAATACATTTAAAAAAATACAGACTGTTATATAAGTTCCCTTGCCAAAATTGCCTTATAAAAAAAGATAATATTTTGGACACATTGGATTACATAAAGTATGTTATTAAAGCTTATTGCAGTTTTATTAGATAGCAGTGCACTAAGCAATATACAAGGCACTTTCCTCAAACTATCCTGTGAAGTCAGCATTAGAACACCCATTGTAAAGACAAGCAAACTGAGGCACGGAGAGGTTAAGCAATGTGCCAGTCATCCAGCTTCCGCCATGGTCTCCTTTTGACACTAAGTCTAGTGAGTTCTGTCTTCCAGTTCAATGCTTCTCTTTTTCAGCAAATGCTTCTACCTTAATGCAATGTCCTTCCGAGTTCAAGCAGCAATGCTACAACCTCCCCAACTGGCAAGGACTAGGAGGGTAGAAAGAGCGAGTGGATCACAGCCTCTTCAGGAAAAAAGTCTACTTGTCCACTTTAAGAAGAGGCCTATCACACAAATGCACAGTTACTGAGAATGACTCCCGGGGAATCCAAGAACAGAGAGTCATAAAATTGGTCACAATTATGATATTCAGAGCAAAGTAATGCTCATCCGTTCATCCTTTCCTTTTGCCCTTCTTTTCATGGACTGGTGGTTAGATCCAGCATCTCTGGAACATCTTTTTATAGTTATAAATAGGATGGCATCCTCTCTAGCTTGTCAGAATGAGTCTCTCACAGATTTGCCTCTTGCTTCTCCCATGCATGGGGAACAAACTGTTGCTAACCCTCTCCAAATAGTCCTTGGGCACCTAGACCTCACAGAAGACTCTCAGTGTATTGTCTGAACACATATGTGAGAGTTCACCTGCCGTGTTCATTTAGCATCCCTTCCATACCCGGTTCTGTACAAATCAGCCAGCTCCCCTGGAGGAGATAGATGGAAGAGTGATGAAGCTCCGGGAAGGGGCAAGTCAATTTTTGCTTATTTGCTTAATCGCTCTAAGCTTCTGTTTATTTGAGTGTAAAATGGAAATAATCACTCCACTTGCAGGGTAGTGATGAGAAGTGAATGAGATGATAAACCTAATTCACCAGCTACTGTGCCTGGCACAATTAGGTGCTCAATTGATTATTTGATGCTCTCTGGTACTTAAAAAATATTACCATAGATACTGCAATGAAATTGGCCTGGTTTCTGTTGTCTGTGTTAATGGGAAGAGAGGTGGTAAGTACAGAATGGAGTCCATTTCCTTCCATTCATATCTCTCTATAGGAATTAGTTAACCATTGAGTATTCACTTACAATTTCACAATGGTGTGTTGAGGGCCTTCTCTCCCATGCGGGAGACAGGGAGAGGTATCATGGTGAGTGATAGGATGGCAGTAACTGGGTTTGGGTCTTCTTCTGCACTCTCTTGTTCTCAAGTTTTCATCTACGAATAGGCAGAACCTGACTAGATGATCTTTAACATCATGTTCAACCATAAAGTTTCACAAAGTTGAGGGTTTCCCCCTATCCATCAGAAATGTGTATTCTAATATAGGCAATGTCAACAATTAAGCCACTAACTCCAATAAAGGCTGTTAAAGGGAAAAATCATAAGGGAGACAAATACACTAGACTTAGACATCAAAAGGAGGGGTGACCACTTTCATCTGAGGGAACTGGTAGATTTTCTTAGAGAAGCTGGCATTTGAAGTGTTTGAAGGATGGGCCAAATTTCAAACATGGAGATGAGGGTGGCAAGAACTCCGAGCTGAGAGCCACATGACAGCAATGACATGGCCGTGGGAAAGGGAGATGGCACAATTTCTGCAGTGATCAAAGCATCGTGTCAATAGCAGAATTTCTTACACAGTGAGACTAGGAGCAGACATTGTGGTCAGATTGTGTATGGATATGGTGGTAAGATCTGAGCAGAGGGAAACAGGATAAAGAATTGGGTAGAAGTAGAATCTGCTGTGCTTGGTTTTCTATAATTCTGGAGATAGTGAGCTGGTGGGGGTTAGAGGTTGGCAAGACACTTTTTGTTTGTTTGTTTGTTTTATATGTATTTTTTTATTGATTGCAGAGAGGAAGGGAGAGAGAGAGAAAGACAGATACATCAATGATGATAGAGAATCATTAATTGGCTGCCTCCTGCACAACCCCTACTGGTAGAGCCTGCAACCCAAGCATGTGCCCTTGACCTGAATGGAACCCGGGACCCTTCAGTCTGCAGGCAGTGCTCTATACACTGAGCCAAACCAGCTAGGGCACAAGACACTTTGAATCTGAAGACCAGGAAGGATGTGATGACTGAAAGAAGACATTTTATCAGCAATATCCCACCAAACTTTGATATTTTGAATGACATTTTGAATATTTTAGTTTGACTTCAATTATATCTGCATCTTCCCATTTTGTGTGCTGCCAAAACCTGTGGGAGAAGCTGTGAAACCCACACTAAGTCTCCTTAGTCCCGCACTGGGCTGGAATGAACATGGTTCTGAAGAGCTTAGGTAGCCTGGCCCAGCATTAGTCACCAAGAGCTGACACCAGTGAGATCTACCTGGGCTCCCACACGTTGTTGGAAGGTGGCACCTTGCCATGAATGCACGCACCAACCTCCAAATGACTCTCTTCAACCCCAACTTCCACAGCAGGACCTGGGAGTTCTCTTGCAGGAACCGTGACTGAAAGGGTACAAAGGTCTGATGAGGTCTTCAGCTCCAAGGGATGTGTCTTCTAGAATGCCACTCCAGGAGGGCCCTGCGGTTTTACAAGTTTCCTAAAGTGCCCAGGCAGGTCTGCCTTCATTCCCTGGGGTGAGGGTCGGTGAGGCATGATGGGAGCTACTGCTTGGGAGATGTGCACGTCCAGGCAAAGGCAACAGCCTCCATGGCACCTGCACAGAGGGAGCCTGTCTGCTGACCTGGCGAGTCCCTAGGAGAGGAGAGGAGAGCTGGGCAGAGCTGGTGCTGAGCTCTCCCCGGTGCCGAAGTATGGTGAGAGCAGAGCAGCCACAGGTCACACTGGGTGATTATATGGTCAATTTCTTTAGGGCAAAGTAAGTTGTGGACACCATTCCTGGAGGCAGTGGGGAGAAGGAACAGGTATCTAAAAGTTAACAAACTTGTGTTTGAATCTTGCCCCGTGGCAAATAATTTAATTGTTTGTCTTCTTTACAATTGACAGGTTGCTGTCATGTCCTAAGTAAACGGTCTGACACCTAATAGATTGCAAAGGTGGCTGTGGCTTGGAAAAACCACAGTGTGGAAATCCCTTTCCTAAGTGCTATAGGAAAATACATGGAGAAAGAAGAGGATCTATATTTGTGGAGGGTGAAAGGCATCCATTTTGTCTTCCTGTTTCAACCTTTGTTCTAAACAGAGATACTTACACCATCAGGTTGTTTGCTTTAGAGCAGTTCCTTAGCAGCCATTGAGCTTAAAATACTTTTCCTAACGGTTAAGTAGTCAGTCCTCTGCTGCGCGGTCCTGCTAGCAAAACCCAGGTTAGGGGACAGGCCTGGGTCAGGTAAGCTCCTTATGAGGCCGGGCTCATTCTTCTCCTGGAAACGTGTTGGGAGCACCTTTGTGAGACAGAACTTGGGATTTTCTTGTGAGATTCCGGAACCATGTTGATGATGGTTGAGCATAGCCGTTGGTGTCTGCTAGTGGAACTGTCCTACCCAGACCTCCTCCATATTCACTCCCACCCTCTCTCTGAAAACTGCTAATTGAGAATACCTATGGCTTGTTTCTAGCCAAGGGCAGGGTGAGCTGGAAGCCCCAGAGAGTGAAGAAGTCCTCAGCCAGCCAGTGACAGACATGGTGCTGATGGATTAGTCCCTTTAGGGAATTCTGAGCTGTTGTATGCTACTTCCTAGAGTGCTCCAGCAGACTTGCACTCCAATTGCCCATGCTGCTAGCTGGCTCCTCAACCCTTTCTTGGCTGTCTTCCTATCCCAGTCTCACTTCTTCATCCCTCTCACAGTGGTTCCTAGAGTGGTATTCCAAATAATCTAATTGCTCTCAAGGGCCTGTTTGGGGACCTGTGCTCAGGAGACCAGGACACATTTTGGGCTCCTTCTAGGTAATTGCATTGTTGAGGTTTGTAGTGTGAGACCTGGAGCCAACCTAGCTTTATTTTTATTTATTTATTTATTTATTTACAAAGTAAAGCAGATGGACTTTAGCTCTGAAGAGAGCCATCCAAAAGGGCAGGATCTAAATCTTCAAGCAAGTCCAGGTGATGGCATAGCCGTAATTAGTACAGGATATTCAGTCAAGAAGTAGGAGCATAGCTCTGGGAAAAAAAGAGGTTGAGACTAAAACATGGAACGTGGGGTATGAGGCAACTATGATTCTGATGACATATATGTGGTGCCAGGGTCCCAGATTGCTGGGCTGGGCACCAGGGTTTCTCAGAAGTCCAGGATTGGGTCTTGGGGTAACAGATAGGGTCATTAATGGAAGGATGGTACTAGTACACTTACATGACTTTTATATCCTTGACAGTTACAAATGGAGACAATAAGTTGCATTACTTAAGCTTGACCCCAAGCTTTTTGCGTATGTTGCTTCATTTAATTCTAACAAAGACAGTAAATGAGGGATTATCATCTTTACTTTATAGCGGAAGCTTTTAGAATTTAAACTACTTTCTCAAGATCGTCTTCATGGAAAGTGATGGTGGGACTTGACTGACACCCAGTTCTGACTTGTGTCATGGTTCATGGGCCTTTTGGTGAAAAGTAAACAGAATCCCCTGGACTTAACCTCTTTGGGTACCAATCCTCACCAGCATTGACCATAAGTTGACTGTGGATCCTTAGGAGTATTGGTATACTATGTTTTGTTACTACAGCATTTTCAAGACTGGCAGAGGAATTAAAGGGGAGCGCCATTTTTGGGTGCCAAAAGACAGATAAGTTATTGGAAGATGACCTACTACTAATATTGCTTCTTGGTACTCAAATATTAGAGCCGTTGCCATTCACCCAGGATTCTACTGACAGAGAAGATACTATGGCTATTTTAGGTCCAAATTTTTATTTTTTTTGTGAAGCGTAGCATACAGAAAAGCACATACAACCAAAGAAGTTTAGCTCATTAAGAATAGTCAAATGAGCGCCATGAGTCTATATCTAGGGCAAGACACTGAATATTACCGATACCTACAAACCCCACAGTGGCCCCTCAGGATTATAGCCCCCTTCCTGTTCGTTAGCCATATCTTTACCCTAACAGCATTTTACGGCACTTACTGCCTTTCTTTTTAAAATAGCTGTGATTATTACTAATGTATGCCAATAAAATGTAGCTTAATTTCTGCTTTGAGTTTTCTGTCATTGCTGTATGCACACTCTCCAGCATTTGTCTCATCGTTCCACTGTGTACTGACTTTTCTGAAATGAACCACAGATTTTAGGGACTTTGAAGAAAGTGAGCAAGTTGGTTCAGGTTTCATCCCGTGGACTTGTGTCCTAGAGACACACTATTTGTCACGGAGAATAGAGACTTAAAAGGCTTTGGGAGACACATACAGTTGTCATGGTCACCAAGGAGGCTTTATAAGGCTCTCTATCAAGTACATGGTGCCTCTTTGTAGGTCTGGTTCACATAAATAACACCTGATCAGCCACAGATTCCCCGAGAGCAGGGTTCTTTCATTGTCAGTACTTTTCTCAGAGGAGAAACTGAAGGATACTCTTAAGTTTTCCTGTTCCAGAATCAAGATACACAACTTCCACTTTTTGGTGCTTTAGTCCATACTTTTCCCTACCCAGGACACCCTGGGTAATTGCTTCTGAGCTTGGAAAGTTCTTACTTGGGCTTCAAAGTTCCACTCAAATGTCACTTCTCAGATGAAGACTTTCTGTTGCTCTCCCCTGGAGGAGGAAATGATCTCCTGAAACTTACTATCATGAGGGAGCATTGGAACCTAATTGTATCGCCAATAATGCAGTAGATAACTATGTTTACATGCAAGTCTTCTCTGCTCTACAGGGAGAAACTCGAGGAGAGGGATGGTATTCCCATTAATCCTCTCCCTTCTTGATGAACGTATAGGTATCTGCTCACTTTTGTTGAATCAATCAGTCAATCAATCAATAAAGAGATAAAGTCCTGTAGAGGCAGATTAATGTCAGGGACACATCACATCTTAAACTAGAAGGACAAAGGAAGATTATGGATTATAAATTAAAATAGTGAAGCGGAGTTGGAGGGAAAAAAATCAAGAAGTGAGGTATGGAAGAGCTATAATGGGATGGATGATATGGTGCTGACTCCAAGAACTCAGGGAAAGTCACGGCTGCAGTGACAGGCTATTTTCGAGGCAGAGCGCTGGTGTTCGTCTGGCCTAGAAGGAAGCATGCCAGACCATGCTGAGCTCTGTCATATAACCCGAATGCCTTTAAGAAATTGTTAATCTTATAGGAGGTATTTATCATTTCTTTAAACACGAGTGAAATACATATAAACATACATACATATAACTAAAGAACACTTTATGCCTGAGGAAAATGTGCATGGCTGGTTGCTTTGGGAAATTTTTACACATTATTCACTTTTAAGCAATTGGAGAGAAACTTTCATAAAAGGCATATGCTTTGATAACAGGAGTTATTTTAAGTTCAGAAATTTCAGCTAATCTTCCTAAAGACTTCAGGCTCCTACATCCTGGTATTTAATCCGGGCAACGCATCCTGGTGAAATGGTAATTTAACATGATGGTGCACTGGGAGGTGCCCTGAAAATTAAAATGCAGAGCTTCTGATTAGTCACATTCTTACTTAGGAAACTGAGTGTTCTGGGGCTCAAATGCGCTGGCTGCAAAAAGTCAGTGGTGAGCTCCCTGCTCAGGTGTCTTTATTTTTATTCTCTTTATTAAACACTTTCTTTGCTTTATAGTTTTAAGTGATGCAGTGGGGTTTATACTAACTGAAGGGGCTGGTGATAATAAATGTGGTATATTTATTTCACAAACATACTTTTTTTCCATCAAAACAAAGTTGCTAGAAAAAGACCAAGAATGCTGTGATCACTGGATTGTGGGGCTTGGCACCCCAAGCTGCTGCAATTGGCATGGTCAGCAACCTGTCAAGTGAAGAAGGGAACATCTTGTTTTTGAGTGAGGTTGGAGATAGGAGCTGTTCAAGTTTATTCTCTATCTAGCGATTGTATTTAGCAAATATTTACAGGGTCTCAAGAGGCAGGTATAACAGGACTTTGAATTATAGGCTTGGCACTGACATTTCTGGCAGCTATTTTTCCTGCCACCCAAATTCTCTCAAATAAATACTTCATTCTTTTACATTCAATACATTTTGGGTGTTCTCTCTGGGTTGTAGCCAACTCTCTTATGTGCACTTGGAGCTTAGGAGGTTTCTGTCCACCCAGTGACTTGAGGGTGGAGGGTAGATCTTGTTGCCTCTTTCTCTGGGTTCTCTGGTGCCTTCATCAGCTATGTCTGGACTTGCAGTGGTAGCGATTTCTGTTCTTGATTTGGGAACATGCTCTATTTATTAATTATGCATCTATAACTTCAGTTGAAATATGAATTCCAATTAAATGTTCCTGCAGGATTTTATAAGCAAAATATGGATTTAGGACCAGCTTATTTCAACCACTCACCTGCTCTTGTTCATTAATTCACTAAATGTTAATTAACTAGTTACCTCACGGAAGATAATTCCTTAAGGTACTGAGAATATCCCCAGTCGATAAGAGAATATTGTCTTTGTCCCTGACCTCAGATGTTGAGATGGGGGCTTTTACTTATGACAACTTTCACTGTGGGAATGAAAAGAGAAAACAGATCGAGGGGACAAAAGCATGGGTTATTCTTCATATAAAATGGGATATTCAGTATAGAACAGTAAGACAATAGACATGAAAATAGTGAACAATTAGAAAACATTTATTGAATAAATTATCTTTCCAAAAGATGTATGTCATTCTTTTTGTGTGAATCTCAAAAATCTACCCACCTCCAATAATGTCACCTTTCTTTTCCTCTTCTCTATGTTGCCCTATAACTGCTCCATATTCCCTTAGTAGACTTCTTCCTATTTCCCTGCTCTCCACCCTCCCCCCTAGAATTTTTCTTCTGCTTTATTTAATCCCCAGGTCATCTCCTTGGATGGAGTATACTTCATCTTTATTCTTAACTAGAGGCCCAGTGCATGAAATTTGTGCATGGGGGGGGGGGGGGGGGGTGTCCCCTTAGTCTGGCCTGCACCCTCTCCAATCTGGGACCACTTGGGGGATGTCTGACTGCCAGTTTAGGCCTGAACTGGCAGTCGAACATCCCTCTCACAATCCGGGACACTGGCTCCTAACTGCTTACCTGCCTGCCTGCCTGATCACCTCTAACCACTCTACCTGCTGGCCTGATCATCCCTAACTGCTCTCCCCTGCTGGCCTGATCACCCCTAACCAATTCTGCCTTGGCCCCTGCCACCGTGGTATCAGGAAAATGCCCAATCTAATTAGCATATTACCCTTTTATTAGTATAGATTGTATTTTTCTGCCTCTCTTCTCTAAACTTGGTTAATTCCCACCTCACATATAGTCTTTAAGGGAATTCATAAATAGTGCATCCCATCAGACTCATAACCTTTTGATTACTCTCATTGCCTGCCAAGTAGAGCCCAGGCTCCTGAGCATTGCATTTGGTGGTGCTGTACAATCTGTCTTCTGCAAGATGTTTATGCACAACCCTGCCCCGCCAGATCCTCAGTTCCACATCCATCTCTTCACCATTTCCTAACTGGCTCATCCATGGATTGCACTGTAATTGTTCAGACCCCCGGGTTTGGGTTCTTTATGCATGCTGTTCTTGTCCTCTAGAATGTCTTCTTCCATTTCAATCCAAGACTTTTCTTCTGTAAGACTCATCTCAAAGATTAAACCCCTTTATGGAACTTTCTCTGGTAATTCTTGTCACAACTGGTAGTTCTCCCTTTTTAATCAACTTACCTTACGTATTTGCAGATGTTCCCTTTCAGGAAAGAGAAAAGGCAGGTCTATTTGAATGTGATTCAGGACTTCTTTCATGATCTTTCATAATCTCAGGCTCTTGATAGGTGAACAATACATAACCGTTCAATGGATGAATCAATATATGAACTAGATAGCAACATAACTGGAAAGAGGGTGGGATATGAGGTCTGTGATGACTTTATGATCACACCTTCACCTTGACTTCCAGCTGTATTCTCCAATGTCATCTTAGACACCTTCACCTTGACTCCAGCTGTATTCTCCAATGTCATCTTAGACAAGCCACTTGACCTTCTTCCTACTAAAACTGATATGTATGTAAATGGGCAATTTCTATGCTTATAAATCAGGAGACTTACTACAATGAGTGCAGTGCCCTCTCTGAGCTTCTGAGTGAGGTTGGGCGAAGGGTTTCCCTTTTCTGGGCCTTGGTTTTTAGAGAAATTATAAGAAGAAGTTGAACTAGATGAAAACTTCAGTTTTTTTTTTTTTTTTTTTTTTAGCTCAGAAGTTTTAAATAAATGTTGATTGCCTAAATGCACATGAAGGTTGTTAAATTATAAGCAGTTTATCAAAACTTAATTTATTCCTGATTAGTTTATTCTTACACATTTAAATACAACCTGTAATATATGGTGTGATTTTATTTTGATAACTTTTAATAAACTTCCCTTAGGCATTTACCAATGTTCTCTTTCAGGAAAGAAAAGGCAGGTGTATTTGAACCATAGTCAGGACTTCTTTCAACATCTTTCATAATCCTGATCTTTCTACTAAGTTCTGTGAATTATACTACTTCCATTGTCCTTAGTAGTTCTATATCAAATTGTGGGTTTTTTTCTTTTGTATCAAAAACTTTGGACAACTTGCAGAGCATTCTCAGTCTTTGTACCTCTGTAGCAGCTCAAAGTTCACCTTTTGGGGACCTTCAGTCATATCACTTGCTCTTCTTTGCTCCGTGTTACATATCATAGGAAGAAGAATAGAACCAACTTGTTAAATATTTGTTCCCACTGCTCTCAACAACCATCCATAAGTCTTTACTGCGGACCTAGGGAGCAGAGTAATGAAGCTGAGATCCAATTATGAAATTTTCAGGACTTTTGTAATCTGGTTGGTAAACAGAGCCATTATTAAAAAGTAGATTATATAAACCTTCATTAATATTTATATTAAAAACAACATTGGTAGCCACTCCACAATCACCACTTAAATATTTTATTTTCCCTCATTCTGCCATCATGTGTGGTCATGAGGTGGTTTCCTGTATCTGTATCATGGAAACAGCATATGTGGACACTTCTGACCATCTTTCCTCAGCTCTGTGTTCATTGGTATCATGTTGGTAGCTTGAAATTGGCCAAAGTGGGAAAATTTATACCAAAGAAATCTGCCAATGCTACAGAGCATCCCTCCCACCCCTCTCCCTAGCCATAAATATTTACCGTCGCACCACTGCTTCTAGGTGATTTATAGCAGAGGCAAAGGGAGCTGGCACTCCGGGAATCCCAGTATTCGAGTATAAGCATGGCAGAGAGGTCGGGCAGTACTTTGTATGCTAGTGTGGAGTCATAATTAAAAGGTAACTGGCAAGATAATTAAAAGGTAACCGAGAGAAACGTCCTGTGCTTTGGGCCAAGTGCTGTAATTAGTTTCAACACATGCTTTACCAGCTAGGATGGAGGATGCAGCAGGCATTGCATATTCTGAATGCAATGAAAATACATCAGCCAAAGTGGATGGATGCTTCTGATGAGTGTTGTTACAAAGCAGATAGCTACTTTCTCTTTGTCAGTACAAATCAGAGATGTATAAAAATAAACAGGAAAGAGAAGGAGCTACTATATACTGAGCATATACAGATACTCATACATTGTTTTTGAATCATTAAATCAGTTTTGAAAGCAATTTTATTTATTTTTTAAAAAAATTATCTTTATTGTTGAAAGTATTACAGATGCCCCCTTTTTCTCCCCATTCCTGTAGTCCTCTTCCCAGGCCGACTCCCCACTATTGTCTGTGTCCATGGGTTACGCATATGTGCACATAAGTTCTTTGGTTGATCTCTTCCCTCCCTGCCCCCTTCCCTCTGAGAAGCCTTTAGTCTGTTGCATACTTCCATGCCTCTGGATCTATTTTGTTTACCAGATTATTTTGTTCATTAGATTCCACATATAAGTGAGATCCTATAATCCTTGTCTTTCTCTGACTGGCTTATTTCACTTAGCATAATACTCTTCAGGTCCCTCCATGCTGTCTCAAGGATAAGAGATCCATCCTTTTTCTAGCTGCATAGTAGTCCATTGTGTGAATGTGCCACAGCTCTTTTTTACCCATTCATCTACCCTTGGGCACTTGAGCTATTTCCAGAGGCAAGCAATTTTATTTATTTTCATTTTATAGTAGTGAAATGGAGGATTAGAAAAAAATGAAATAAATTTTTCCAAGATAGCATTGCAAGTAAGTGGCCAAGATTTTTAGACACCTATCTATGATTCTTTCATTCAACAATTATTTCTTGGGTGCATATTGCCTGCCAGAAGAACCTAGATGCTGGGGAAAATGAGTAACATCAGATCTCTCTACTCAGAAAGCTGATACTATCCTGTGGGAGGCAGATAAGTAATAAGTCACTATAGCCAGATGTGTAAATATTATAGAGGCCAGTACATCAGTGCATAAGGGACATACTCTGTGTGGCCTTCCGAGCTCAGGGCAGGCCCCTGGGAGTACTCTGGTTTAAATATTACAGATAAGTAGGAACTAGGCAGGTGCAACAGAATTAGGCAGGTGAAGAGCATTTTAGACTAAGGAAATAACATATGCCCAGGGCTGGGATCAAGAGGAGCAAGGAAAGTTCATCTTAATAAGAGAAAGTTTTATTGATCATTTACTTAGTGATTTATTCCTTCAATTCTTTTCAGGAACATATGAATAGGCTTTGCTAGCATAAGTGATGTTGCTCTTGGTGGTGGCATGCCTAGGTCACGAATCTCTATGTCCTTAAAAGAATTTTGGGTTTTTATCTTGAGTATAGTATTGAAAACAACAGTAACAAAAATGATTAGATTTGTGTTTTAGAAAGACCACTGTTTTGCATAACAAGGAAACATCCGATGAGTAATGCGCTTGTTTAGAAATGTTTGCTCACCTTTTTCATGTTTGTGTGTGTGTGTGAGCTGAGTGTATGATGTGTCAAAATCTAAATATAGTGCCTGGGATGTGGCAGTTCTCAGCAGGTGGTGGCCTTCCTTTGTTTTTTCTAAAACAGCAACTAAAAGATTCTCTTAATGAATATTTTTAAGGAAAAAGTATAAAACAAAGTACAATCATATATGTATACTAGAAGCCCAGTGCATGAAATTTGTGCATGGAGGGGGGTTGTCCCTCAGCCCAGCCTGTACCCTCTCCAATCTGGGACTCCTGGAGGGATGTCCGACTGCCCATTTAGGCCTGATCCTGGTGGGGTCAGGCCTAATCGGGCAGTTGGACATCCCTCTCACAATCCAGGACTGCTGGCTCCCAACTGCTCACCCGCCTGCCTTCCTGATTGCCGCTAACTGCTTCTGCCTGCCAGCCTGATCATCCCCTAACCACTCTGCTGCCAGCCTGGTTGATGCTTAACTGCTCCCCTGCCAGCCTGTTTGCCCCCAACTTCCCTCCTCTGCTGGCCTGGTCACCCCTAACTGCCCTCTCCTGCAGGGTTGATCACCTCCAACTGCCCTCCCTTGCAAGCCTGGTCCCTCTCAACTGCCCTCCCTTGCAGGCCGGGTGCCTCCCAACTGCCCTCTCCTGTTGGCCATCTTGTAGTGGCCATCTTATGTCCACATGGGGGCAGGATCTTTGACCACATGGGGGCAGCTATATTGTGTGTTGCAGTGATGATCAATCTGTATATTACTCTTTTATTAGATAGGATAGAGGCCTGGTACAGGGGTGGGGGCCAGCTGGTTTGCCCTGAACGGTGTCCCGGATCAGGTGGGGGTTCCCTTGGGGCGTGGGGCAGCCTAAGCGAGGGGCCTGTGGTGGTTTGCAGGCCGGCCACGCCCCCTGGCAACCCAAGCAGAGGCCCTGGTATCTGGAATTTATTTTCCTTCTACAATTGAACCTTTGTAGCCTGGAGCAGAGCCAAGCCTGCTGCTCCCTCCAGGGCGGCAGCCATTTCTGTGGCAGTTAATTCACCTTCTATAATTGAAACTTTGTAGCCTTAAGCGGGTGAGCCCCGCCAGGGTGTGCGGGAAGCTTTGCTTCCCCTGTTGCCGGCGGCAACCCTGGCCTGCTCTCTCAAGCTCCGTTGTGCCGCCATTTGTTTGAATTTGTTTACCTTCTATAATTGAAACTTTGTAGCTTGAGTGGAGGCTTAGGCCTGCAATGGCTATGGAAAGCTTGGCTTGCTCTGTTACCTGGGAAACCTTGCTCTCTGTGGCTGTAGCCATCTTGGCTGGGGTTAATTTGCATACCCTCCCTGATTGGCTGGTGGGCGTGGCTTGGATGGTGGGCGTGGCTTATGTAGCAGAGTGATGGTTAATTTGCATATTACCATTTTATTAGAGAGGATTCTATCAAGCATACCTTTCCCAAGTCCTAAAAACAGGAAGAATTTATGAGCACCAAAGTCAATGGGGTTGGTTTGAAATGGGGAAACAAATGAAAAAAGAAAAAAAGATGATAAATTCTTAGCCATATAACACTATGGTAAAACTTGAGACCTGAGAGTTTTACTCATGTGATTATGTTGGAATAAAAAAAAGGAAATGCATAATTCATGTATGATTCACCAAGACTGCATTAAAGATTAATCATAGAAGTCACACACCAAAAATGCGGTGACCGGATCACTGAGAAAGATGGAGAGCTTGGAGCTATTTACTGTTTAATATATTTTGCTTCAGAGACTCAAGACAACTCATCTTTCCAGGCTCTTCTTCCCATGTCCTCCTGCTGCATGTCGTGTCCCCTCTGGGGTAGGCTGAGCCTGTTCAGCTGTGGCAGCTTTACAGTATTACCTCTTGGTGAGCCAGTCTCCTTCCTAACCCCACCCCCCAAATAACCCCAGGCCCACTCCAGGCTGACTCAAACAAAATCTTCATTTCTGTCTCCCTGGCAGCTCCTTGCTCTTAGTATTGCCAGACCCCAGATTTCTTTGTTTTTGTTGCTCATTAGTTTTTTCCCTAGTTAATCATAACATACAATATTATATTAGTTTCAGGGGTCCACACAGTGGTCATCCCAATAAGTCTAGTACCCCTTTGGCCCTATATATAGTTACTACAATATTATTGTCTAAACTCGCGGTGCTGCATAGATGCACAGACTTTTGACTCATGCTATTCCCTTCACCAGTGTTGTATTTTCTCTTTCATCCCGAGACTTCATTCCTCAAGATTCTATTTTTTTTTCTTTCTTTCTTTTTTTTTTTAAGTATATCGTTATTGATTTCACAGAGGAAGAGAGAGGGAGAGAGAGATAGAAACATCAAAGATGAGAGAGAATCATTGATTGGTTCCCTCCTGCATACCCCACACTGAGGACCGAGCCCAAAACCCAGGCATGTGCCCTGAACAGGAATTGAACTGTGACCTCCTAGTTCATAGGTCGATGCTCAACCACTGAACCACACCAGCTGGCCAAGACTCTAATTCTTCTATTCTAATAACACTTTGTTCTTACAATGAAGTAACTTGCACTTTGCATTGTAACAGGGTCTCTCTGCTTATCCTCATAGATTGTAGGTTTCTTTGGACAATAAACTATGGAAAAGGGTTTAACATTTACAAGCACTCCTGAAGTGTCAGAAATTAACATCCCCTTTAATCTTCAAACTGACCCTATAGCATACATTATCATTTTCAAGTTACAGAAGAGTTAACCAGCTCAGTAAGTCCTCCAAGGACACTGCTGGTAAGGGGAGCAGTCAGGACCTCTGCTCCTCTTACTACGTCACAACGTATTGAAATTATGAGTCAGAGTTTCTTTATTTTTGTGCTCGGACATGGACTTTCTAGATGCTGCATCTGGATGGTAGTCGCCCTCTATGCCTCTCTGGTTTATATTTTCTTGGAAGTTTCTAAGGATTTTACCATACAATGAGTGTGTAGCAGGTCCAAGAGTCATTCACCACGAGGAATGCAGGGGGAGCTGTCAGGGGGAGACATCAGGAACTGACGTGATGGTCTCAGGGCACATGGACAGAGACCTGCCACTATAGTGACCAACCAGTCAACGGCCACTGTGGTGCCAGAGAGCAGGTTTAGGGGAGGCCTCCTCCATCCCAGCCTGCATCTGGGTGATAACAGGCCCTGGGCAGGTAGGGCAGCATCTGTAGCTACACACTGGTCAAGCCAGTCATCCAGGATGCTCCTGGAGAATCAAAGCTGTGATGGACATTGTTCTGCTGGTCCATGGAAGAGGCAGCCTCCAACTGTTCACTGACCCCAGGCAACAGTCTTCCCTACCCACAGGAGAGAAGTAACTATTCAGCCTATATCTTGTGTACTCTTTGCAAATTACTTATTGCTCTTGTATAATGAAATTTTGTAAGATTAACCTTAAATTTATTTTCTTGGCCAAAAAGTGGAGGTCTTCTTAAATAAATGACTTAAAAATATATTTTTTACTTTCAGGAAAATGGTACAACCTTCCATCTCTATAACCAAAATTTTTAAATTGCCTTAATTCCTCTAACTATGCAAAAATGGCATCACAGCCTCTGCTTTTAGGGGAAACTAAAGGCCAGAGAGATAAGGTGGCTCCCAAAATCATGGGAAAAGGTAACAACAGAGCTGAGGTGTGATCTCAGGTCTCTTGATGTTGAAAGTTTTTTCCCATCACATCTCTGTTGATTAAGAAGGAAAAAAAAGACAAAGAAATAGTAAAAAGTGTCACCAGGGTTGAGTTTTTGACATAGCTTATCCATGTGGAGTTATTAACTGGAACTCAACACGTGGGTTATTTTTGATCAGTTGATGGCCCTGGCGACAAGAGTGTGAATAGTTTAGGAGGAGACTGGTGAGGGGAACAGTGTCTCTCCTGACACACATCACACCATCGAGCATTTTCTGGCTTTGCCTACATCAGTCACATGCATGAAAGACTTAAAAAAATCACATAGGAAGGCTGCTGTGTTTTTCAAGCCCCACCTGAATGTTTGTGAAGACTGATGACACTAAAGGACGTTGCTTTCCAAATTAAAATAAACATATAAAACTTTGAAAAGGAGTTAGGAGTGCTTTTTACTCAAGGTAGAAAAAATCCATTAAAAGTCTACTTTCTCATTTTCTCAGCATGGCTGATGGGCTAGCGTTCATTTATTCAGTTTCAAATGAAATTCAGAAAGTGGCCATAATTCTACACATTGGAGTCTGTAGACTTCTGTCCTTCAGTTGACATTCAAACTTGCAATAGGCATTCCTCCCGAGGGGAAGATGTGCTAGTTGTGATTGTGAATGTCCTCAAATTCCACTGGCTAATGGCTCACTGCTGAGCTGAGCTTCTACTCTATGTGTCTACACAGGGCCCCATCTCTCACTGGGTTCTCCTCCCGCAGTCTTTCTGAAATTACCAGAATAATTCCATATCATCAAACTCAGTTTTGTTTCTTTGCATGGTTACTATATACTAGGAAGAGCTTTCTGCTCTACAATTAAAACTGACAGACAAATAATAGCAATATACAATAGGTGGCTCTTATCACTAAGCCCCATGATTTACCTGCTTCAATACTTCTATTCCTGACTTGGTTTGGATCTTCTTTATTGCCAGTGATTTCTACAGCATTGTATAATTTTCTTTATATTATAGTACAGATCAATTAATTTCATTTTCTCACCTGGATAATTATTTTCTGGTTGTTAATTGTTATGGTATGTATGCTTATCTTTTAGGATGTAGGAAATCTTATTGTCAGTGGGAGAAACCTTGATAATTATGAATACTTCTTCAATCTGCTGAGATTTATCTACATCCACTTCAGCTTTCCCAGGCTTGATTGAGGGGTTTCCCTGCTCATTCTACAGTCTTGGGCTGCATCCCAAGAGCTTCCAATTTTGCCTACTGTTTTTTGCCCTCTTGAATTAATTTTACATTCTGATTTTTTCCCCTATAGCATTTCCCTGTAAATTGCCTGACAGTCTCTAGCTTTAATCAGGACTGGTTTGCCAATCTCAGCACCATGGCTCTGTATCAGTCAGAGTCCAATCAAGAGAAATAAACTGCACAGTAACTGGAACAGATACATTTAATATAAAGAATCATTTTTGATAACTACATGGAGAATAGCTATGAGAAGGCAAGAATAACTTTGAAAATTATTTTAAAGTTAAGGGGGGAAAAGCATGGAAAGCATAAACTTGTAAGGGGGTTAAAAGTTCCTCTCTAAAACTAGAATCTGGACCTTACAGGAGAAGGTGTAGTTGTAGCCCCCTGTAGTTAACAGCGCTGGGGTGCTCTGGGCCATAACTGGTCAACAATCAGTCACTGGACAAGAAGACAACATCTGTCCTGGGTGCTGGTAGGAAAAGGCTTGTGGGTGCCTGCAAGAGTCCCTGGAAATCTACCCACAGGGAGCCACGGAAACACAAATAGTGTTCCACCTCAAAAGTTCACCCTCCCCCCATTCCATTATGCCTTTTTTAAATAGCTCTGTTCCTTTAATAGTGCTTTAGTCAACTGGCTTCCTCCATATTCTCTGTCTTGTTTCATTGTGAACTGTTTATGAATTGCCAATAATTTTTGTTAAAGGCAAAGGGAAAAAATAGGCTGTGAAAAGTGTATTTCACTTATTCAAAGTAGCTGGATAAAATTTAAGCCAACATTTGATCTTCTGAGAGCAATAAAATCCCTATCTTCATTCATTCCTGTTTGCCCTGTGAGAATCTGTCATAGTCAACTACTAGAAGCATTGACTTTTTGTAGACGTTCATAAAGTACTGTTTTTGCTGCTGTTGAGTGAAAAAGGAGATGTAAAGACACCAATGAACAAATTCACCAAAATCCATTAACCTATAGAGCTGTGCTCTTCCCGATGTGCAGGCTGGAGTATGGTTCTCTAAATTAGGAATGTCACACCTAGAAGGCCGATGACATCACACCTCCCCTGTCCTCTCCAGCTAAGACTATTTCCAGGTCTTTATTTAGACTCCATTTCCTCTTTCCACAGTTGAGAGGTCCCTCTGTGGAATATTATCAGGAACATTGGACTGCTCTAACCATACTGCCACCCCTCTCTGTGTTCTGGCCACCTCCCAGTGTTCCATTTCTGCAGTGAAAATGATCCCCCCCCCCTTATCCAATTTCTAATCTTTCTTCTGATTTCAGCACAAATAACACTCTCTCTGGGAATATAATATGTGCATGACCTTTCTGACTAGGCCAAAATTTCTATCAAGGATTCTCACACTATCTTGAATCTCCCCTTCATAACACTTATCAAAATTGCAGATTTGTATGTATGGTGTAATTTTTTTTTTATTATTCTGTCTCCCCGTACCAGACCATTTGCTTGAAGAGTTCAGTGGCGATGGTGTGTTCATTTATCATTGTACCTGGTCATCTAGGAGGTATTCATAAGAGGGCCACCTATTGTCCTCTCTGTCTCTCTCTTCTCTCTCTCTCTCTCTCTCTCTCTCTCTCTCTCTCTGGGCTTCTGCCTTCCTCTAGGCCTTCTTGATGACTCCTTCCCCAAGGTCTGCTTGCTGATCTGGCTCGCGCTGGTTCCTAAATGACTTGCTGTGATTTGCTGCCTGCCACTTGATTGCTCCTCTCTTGGTGAGCTGGCGCTCGCTGCCTGTGCTGTTCCCGCTGAAAGCTGCACCCTCTGCTTCATGTCATTTGTTGGAGTTTTTATCCACTGAAAGTCTCTTTCTCACCTTCGGAGTCACACTGTCTCTTTTTTGAAGCATTTCTTTGAAATCTTGGCTGTGCCTTTGCCCAGAGCCTGGCCTCCCACTTTCCCTCGCTGAGGGGGCATGTTCCTGCTTCCTCACTTGTAATTACAGCCCCACAGAGCTCACACCCTCCAAAGCACCAGCTCAGCCCAAGTGAGGGATCCAGTCCAGGAGCCACATCGCAGCAGCTCAGCACGGGGACTGCTTGTCTCTTTCAGATGAAGCTGTAGGGAGTGGCATGAGCATCCCAGAGTTTTAGAGCCCAGTCAGTGAGTGAGAAGCAAGCGAGAGAGAGCAGATGTTGTTAATGACCAATGACACAGCTTTTAGGAGCATCTGAGGAGCTGTCTTAAAAGGCTCTCATTTCTCATTTTTATTTTATAATTAGCAATTTTAATTACAAGAAAGCTAAATTTTAAATATTTATTTGTAATGCTATTTCATTGCTCAAAGTAGATGTAGATGATATGACCCTCAAATAAAAGACCATTTCCCTAAGAAAGTGCCACTTTTAGACTTGGTGCTATCCCAATATCCCAGAATGTGTACCCTAAATAAGCAGGCCCATCCATTAATTTGACAGATGGTGAATGAACACTGCTTCTCTTCATTACTGAGCTGGGAAGAGAGGAATGAACAGACTTGCTGATGTTTCTCACGGTGCTTCTAGAGTGAGTGCGCACAATGATATGGCGAGTGGAAGAGTCTGTTAGATGCTTCATACATGATTTTTGTTTTTTAAAGTGACGCATGGTCCTGTGATTCCTTGATGGCATTAAGTAATACAAAGTTTTTGGCTCCTTCAATTGCTTGCATCTTTCTAATTGAGGGATTTCTGCTGCTCGCCCCACTCCATCCCTTTCTCAATTTGGTATTTTCATGACTGGAGTGTGGTACGAATTAGTGTTCTGAAATATGGCATCCACAGCATGTTCATAACACAATTCAGCAGGCACAAGAAAAGGTTAGATGATTTAGAGCTTGCAGTCTGGCTGCCTAAGCACTCTAAGTGAATCCCCTAAATTGTACAGGTCTTCCTTTATTACCTATTAAGGCTTGGCAGGAATAAGCCATTGCCTGGTCTATTTTACAGTTTAGGGGCTTCTGCAGTAAAAAGTCCAGGGATCCACAAAAGGAGTGTTTGTTTCATCTAGGAGAGAAAGAGATGAAATTCACCTTGATGTCCAGATCCCCAGCAGAGTAGGTCCAGTGACTACACAAGGCAACGCCTCCTGGAAAGCGTTGCTGAGTTTCCCTTTTATTCCATCCTCACTATCATTGTCTTCCTTCAAGGTGTTTTCTTTCTCTCCTAGATCGTTAAAAACACAGCAGTTCCTCTATACAGTATTGCTCTCCTCCACCTAATTTCCATGTTGCTATTAAATATTTTGAAATTACAATCCTAATGGTTTTCTCACCTTCTTCGAGCTACTGAATGGTTATTACCTTCACAATAGAGTTCAAACAGCTTAGCAGAACATACTGCAGTCTTTATATTTCATGTCCTAATGAGCTCTTGGTCTTCCTCTCTCACCATGTCCCTTTTAGCCTTTGAGTTCTAGCCAGGGGGAAGCTGAGCTCGACATTTCAGTACCCCCAGGGGGCTTCACATAGGTTGCATCCCAGCTACTTGGAAAGATTTAGTCCCTTGTTTATTATTTTACCATGGTTTTTTGAGACCTATTGCAAACTTTTCTTTTCAAAAATGCTGCACTATAACATTAACTGTATTAATGGCAGGTGAAATGATAGTAGGAACATGTATTCCTTCTACTGTCATGCCACAGAAACGAATAGCTGTGCTTAGGCATGCCCCTTCTTTGCGTTCCTGCATGTGTCTGTGTCTGCACTGCATTTATACGGCCTTCATAGCAGAGACAAACGTCAGTGGCACTTTTGTGTTTGTTTCCCTTTGCTCATGGTGGTGGAACCTGTGTCATCATTCTGGTGATCTTTCCATAAGATAGCATTGCTTCTCCGGAGGTGGGTCAGAATGCCAGTTGTTTGTATACCAAAGGCCCTACTTATGACTGAAAGTTTGATGTGGAACGACTTCTATAGCCAAACTGTGAATTCAGAAATAAAAAAATACTACTCTGAAAGCCCGTGTACACGTAGTATATAAAAGGAACCCTCATTCAGAAAGTATTGATTCTTTGTTGGCATCATTCTAGCAACCGTGGTTTCCGGATTTCCTAAACCAGATCACCTTTAAAGCAGAAAATGTGAAGAGGATTGATAACCGTGTCATTTTCACTGAGTATTTATTGATTAGCTGAAGCCCTGTCATATGCTCTGCAGCTACAAGAATGTAGAACACGTGGTCTTGTCTTCCCAGATCGCAGTATAAATTTAGAAAACTTGGCGCCTATAAACATAGTGATAATAGCATAAAGCAGAACACTCAGCACATCAAAAAGGGTCATAGAGGTTTGCTTTCAGGGTTTAGAGGAAGGAATACAGCAGCAGACTTAAGTCTGAAATTGAAGAGTGAAATAGAAAACTGAAACAAAAACCAAAGCGATGTAACTAGCACAGCATTGAATGTGAGGGCGTGTGGTTTCCATCCACTGAGACACAGCGTGGCCTCCACCGAGTCACTTCAACTGTTATTAAAGGTGCCAAGCCATTTACATGCAGAAGTGCGTTAGGTAATGTTACGTGGCTGTTGTGATTGGTTAACTAATAGCCATAAGGAAAATCCACTCCATAATGGTTGGAAGGTAACAGAGGGGTTATAAGGAAGGGCTCAAAAGTCTACTGCCTGGGGTTGAAGAGCCAGCTGCATCAAGTGCAAACTTGGACCTCTTTGGCACCTGCCTGTGTCCTCATGTCTTAATTTAAAAATGAGATGATACGCATAACGTCATCAAAGGATTATTGTGAAGCTTGAATGAAATAAACTTTGTAAAGCACATAAAACAATGTCTGACATATAAAGCTCAATACACGCTGTTTCTTACTAATAATAAAAGCAAGTGTGTTGAGAACACTTACCTATGTATGAGGCATGGTTCTAAATTTTTTTTATATCTATTCACTCAATCATCGCATCAACCCTAGGAGGGCGATACTGTCATTATCCCCATTTTTCATCTGAGAAAACCTAACCACAGAGATATAAATAACTTGCTCAAGGTCCTACCTAGTTGAGTAGCAAAGCCATAATTCTATCCAAGGGCTCTCTCCCTCGACCCTTTGTAACGGTGCCACCACAACATTGTTCACAAGAAAAAAATATAAATATTTGAGTGACGTGGACATATAATAAGTCACTGATTTCCAGAGGCAGGATCACCTTTTCATTAGAGGATCAGAGCAAAGGGCATCCAGGTAGGAGACTGGACTAAATGACCTGTGTGGATAATAATGGTTTATTTTAATATTGGCCACTGTCAATAAAAATTATGTTTCATTTTTGTTATTTACGGTGTAGGTATATTTATACCCACTTAAAGTATACTGTCAGAAATTGCTTACATGTGTAATATAAAGCACTAATTATCTTAAAAATTGTATCCGTAATTATCTTTTTATGATTATATATACCTGTGAAATTGTTCATCCTCCATTTTTATAGAAAAATATTCCCCATTAATGCAGGAGCTACTTACATGTATGAATTTAACAGTTTCTAACATTAGATTAATCTGGGTTTGAGCTCTGTGTAGGCCACGTGTTGGCATAAAATTCTCATTGTAAAATGGGGAAAATATGTACATGATAAGATTGTTGCAAGAAATGACCAAGGTAATTCATTAAAAAGTACCTAGCATAGAACATGGCAAGTAGTAAATACTAATTATTATTTTTCTACTATCTCAGTGAGCTGTTAATTCATTAGTAAGTACAAAGGCAAGCATACACACACACCTGTCAAAAATACAATTAATTTGTGAATGAATATTTTTCTTCTCTTTATGTTTTTTTCATTGTAAAACATAAAACCCATACAGAAAAGTAGACAAATCATGAATGCACAGTTCAATGATTTATCAGAGAGTAACTATGACAAAGAAATACAATATTTCCAGGCTAAAATATTCTTTATGAGTGCAATTTGTGGCAGGTGGAATTACTTTTCTGGTCACTCTCAGGTATTACAAACAGTTCAGTCAGTGTAATAACCATTCTGCTTGTCACTTGGAGGACAGTATTCAATAAATTACACAAGATATTTAACACATTAAAAAACTGAGCATGTTCTAAATGTGGCTTCCCCAATGGTTCTGAGGGGGAAATGAAGGAAGGAAAGAATGAAGATGCTGGTATTTTTGTGAACTGGTTTCAGTCTTCCTGAGCTTGGCAGGCATGTTACTCTATGTTCCTCCTTCTCACATATGAGCATGCGTGTTGGTCTTCTGAATCCTGCTCCCCCTTCACTAGGGATCACATGCATCCTTCCCTTAATGCTGGCACATTCCCTCCAGCCTGCTCACTGAGAACTCCTCCTAGAGCTTCTGAGCATTGCGCAGTGCATAGTCTTTGTGCCGAGGTCTCCGCAGCCCTCCAGATAGCCTCTTTGGCAAGATCTCCTGCCCCAGGGACAGAACACAACTGGCCTGTGTCAAACATTCTCACTCCCGTTGATGTGACAAAAGCTCAGCGCTCCTGCCACTCGCCCAGCTAGCCAGCCAGATGCATGATCTCCATATGGACTTTGCTGCCTCGGTCTGTGGGTCAAACACCACATCATTCTGCCTCCCAAACCTCAGGAGACAAGTATGTTGTCCATGTGACCCCTTGAAAGCTACTTTCAGACTTCCTCTCCTTCCCTTCATTGCTAATCTCTCTAAAGGAGCATTTCCCTAGTCTTGCTTCTCCAACCTTCTTTCAAGGCTGGACATGAGTGGCCAGTGAAGGATGAAACAGTCCTTGCCACCCCCTAATGCCAGCTGCACATCTCATCTGCTGGTCTCACGTCAGACTTTGGTACAGGGCATCTGCTGCCTTTTAAGAAGAGCAAGTTCTGAAACCATTTCTCATTTCACCTTCACGACAAACTGACAGAGTAGTTGTTTGCTGATTGTACAGGGCAGTGGTCGGCAAAGTCATTAGTCAACAGAGCCAAATATCAACAGTACGATTGAAATTTCTTTTGAGAGCCGAAAACTGACTTCTGCGCATGGGCCACGAAGTTTCAATCGCACTGTACATCTGCACCCGCATGTGGTATTTTGTGGAAGAGCCACATTCAAGGGGCCAAAGAGTCGCATGTGGCTCGCGAGCCGCAGTTTGCCGACCACTGGTATAGAGGAACACAAAATAATAAGCTGAACAAGGAGACAAAACTAAGCAGGTATAGCCCTAACCAGTTTGGCTCAATGGATAGAGCATCGGCCTGCAGACTGAAAGGTCCCAGGTTCGATTCCGGTCAAGGTCCTGTACTTTGCTTGCGGGCACATCCCCAGTAGGAGGTGTGCAGGAGGCAGCTGATTGATGTTTCTCTCTCATCGATGTTGCTAACTCTCTCTCCCTCTCCCTTCCTCTCTGTAAAAATCAATAAAATATGTTAAAGAAAACAACAAAAAAGAAAACTAAGCAAGTCTAAGTTGAACGTAGTTTGTTTCAGAGGTCTGTGCCCCTACCACTGAGCCTCTTTCCTTCTCTTTGTGAATTATCTCTCACTTACCCCAACTTGGCATTTGTATTCTGTGGAATGTCATCTGGCCCTTAATTTATAGGCCAACTTTTTTAGTTACAAACTAGTTAGTGGAAGGAATGGGCCTAGGAATTACCATGCTTAAATTCTAATATAAGAGTTGTTCTGCTGGTCTACAGAGGCTTGGTAATCCTGTACTCGGGGAGGAGACAGCTCCTCTGTCATGCAGATATACTACAGCACTCAGTTATACGAAGGTGTTCATACGAAGGTATATTAAGCTGATAGATAATACCAAAATGTTTAAAGTTGGGAGCTCTCACTAATTTATATACTTCAAGATCACACCTCCTTGGGTGGCTTCAGGGCAACTCGGTAGGGTTAGAGGTGTAGAAGTGGGACAGTGATGGCTGGCTTGGGGATCAGGTGTGGGGATCAGAGTTTGGAACACAATGTTGCACAAAGGTGCTTGGGAACATAGGACACTAAATCTAGGGAAACCTAATTCCTTATGTTCGAAGGGAATGAGTAGATGTGAAAAAAAGACCCCCCACATTTTTCTTTTTTTTTTTCATGGAAACCCTGAAATAAGGCAAAATGTGGGAACAAAATCAGGGGAAATCCTAAAGGTCCAAGAAAATTCCTTGAAGGGAGCAGAGTGCTAAAGGCTCAATCTCTTGAGCAGAAGTCCCTGGAGAATATGGAGGATTCACGATGATTGTTTTAATGGTATTGGGTTGAAGCCAGTGACAATTTTCTCCTATCTCATCTCTGTGTAAAGGTAGGTTTTTAAATAAACTGAATTTCAAAAATAGAATTTTAATGATGAGATGGGACCTTGGGTATGATCTTCAGTGAAATTTCACAGATGTCATCAAGGTGTGATTTCAAATAAATTATGATCACACTGGGAGAAATCTTGGGACTGCAACCACCTTGCATAGCTCAGCTCAGCTAAATCAAGGAGATGTACCAGGCTTGTCAGTACTTTACAGGTCTTTACGTGTGTTTCCATTGTAGTATAGTCACATACCTGAAGTCAGACACCAGCCATGGTCATTGTCAGATGCCGGTTCCCACATAGTGAAGAAAACTGCGAAGTAAGGTATGAGGAGAACATTGCCAATTCTCAGGTCAGGATGGCTCTACTTCACAGACCTCAGCATAGCTTATCTTGGTGGAATTGTTTGCATAAGAAAAATAAAAGAATGAGGGAGTAAAAGTGCTGAGTAGGAAAACATGATATTTTCAGATTGAGATTTCTAGTTGGAAAATGTTGGCAAGTGTGTGTGGAGGTAGGGGAAGGGTTAGGGAGTGGGGATAGTAATAGAGCCAGTGGTGTGAGAAAAGCTTTGGATTGAGAATAATATCTAAATTCCAGATCTTAATCTGCCCCTATCTCACCCTGTGACCTTGAAACCATTACTTTGCATTTCTGAATATTTATTTTATCTCTAAAATAAAAGGCTTGGGCAAGTTGATTCCTATGACCTTGTCCAATGTCAAAGTCTTGTGACCATACTCAGTGGCCAAGACCCAAGAGTGAGAGTCAGTTCAGTGCATAGACAACAGCTAGAACTGGTTTAGCTAGCACAGTGGATCCCTGAATTCTTAAACTATATTTTAAACCAGCGATTGCCAACCGGTGGCCCGCGGACCACTGGTAGTCTGTGAGGTCCTAAAGGGTGGTGACCACTGTACACAATGAAAGGATGTTTTGACCATTGCTACTTTTATTTGAGAACTTACTAGTATTTCTAGAAAACAATTTCGTTTGGAGAGTAATCTTGGCATTTAGGTCAGATCTACAATTGTCATAAAACCATATTTTCATGCCAAAGAGTAATAAGTTTCCATGCTAGAGCATTGCCAAAGATGTCCCAATGTAAAGATATCCAACCCAGTCAGTGAATTTAAACCTTTTTATATCTTTAAAAACTTTGTCTTCCATGTGTTGTAACATTAACTGTGTGCGCCTGTTGATAACAGTAATCTCAGGAGTGTTGTTGGTAGATGAACTAATGTTGTAAGTTAGAGCTCAGTCACAGAATATGTTTGTAACATTAAAGCAAGCCGATATATCATTTTGTCAGCTAACATATGACTTTCCTTAAAGTCTTAAAATATATTTGTTTATATAAAGAGAACCATTCTTTTGGTGGGAAGGGGGTTAGCTAATCAAGGATTGTCAAGTACTGCCCCATTGTACTTCTCTGTTTATCCCTGCAGTACATCTTCTCCTGTGATTTACTTGTTTAATTAAAACAATACATAGCTTTATAGAGGGGTAATTGACATACAATACACTACACATACTAAAGGATAAATTTAATCAGTTTTGATAAATGTATAAACCTGAGAAACCATCTCCGTAATCAACATAGTGAAAATACACATAAATCCCCACATTCCCTCCAGCCTCTCTGAACCTCTCCACCACCCCCAACCCTCCTGGTGTTGCCTCCAAGAGGAGGCTGGTCTGTTTTCTGGCCCTAGAAAGTATTTTGCATTTTCCAGGGTTTTGTGGAAGTGAAATCATACTGCCTACATTATTTTTTGTCTGGCTTATTTCACTCAGCATAATTATTTTAACATTCATCTATGTTTTTGTGTGCATCAATAGTTCATTCCTTTTTGTTGCTGAGTATAGTCATGATTTGTTTAACCATGTTGATGGACATTTGAGTCTTTTCCAGGTGTGATTTATTATACATAAAAGTGCCAGGAACATTTGTGTATAAGCTCTGTGTGGACATATGCTCTCATTTTTCTTGGGAAAATGCCGAGCAGCAGTATGGCTGGATTTTATGATAGATATGAGTTTCAAGTTTAAAAAAAAAACAAAACACAAAAAAAACACTCTGAGTGAAAGCAATTTTATTTCTTTGTTTTCAATCTAGATGTTTTAAATTTATTATTATCTTTTGGCCTTATTTCACTGGTTTAGAGCTTCTTCTTTTTCTAGATTAATCTAGTTATAGGTTTGTCAATCTTATTGAACTCAAAAATTCAGCTTTTTGTTTCATTATCTTTCTCTAGTGTTTTTTTATCATCTTATTTCTGTTTGATATTTGCTATTTCCTTTCTTTGCTTACTTTGTGTTTAGTTTGCTTTTCCTTAGTTCCTTCAGGTGAAAATTGAGTTCATTGATTACAGGTGTGTTTTTTTAAATATAGGTGTTTATTACTATAAATTGCCCCCTCTTTTTCATGACATAATAGTATACCAAGAAATACAAATGAGGCTCTAGAAACAATGAATAGTAAAGGGTTAAAATTTAATATTATTATGGGAGAATAATCATGGTAATTTGTTCATCTTAGGAGTCTCTTTGACCTAAATTTACGAGGTTACTTATAATATATCTGATCCTAAGACAAAAATTAAACTGTATTCAAAACTATTGCATTTCTTTAAGTAGGAAGAAATTTCAGGAAGAAATGAAGCAGGATTTAATACTGATAAAGAAAGCACTTATGAAAAAATAGGTCTGTCTGTATCTTCATGAACTTTGCCCTAATAAAGTAGTTTTTAAAATATAATCTTAATACTCATTTTCATGTATTTGTATTTCAATATTTTTATATTTTATTTGTTTTCAAGCATGAATAAATAGTAAAAGCAAGCTGATATTTCCATTAAACTCACCTGCATAAAGGCACCTGCCCTGAAAATTCCTGAAGGAAATACAAGCTAACACATTTATTTTAAATGACATTCTCTAAAATAATTGATTAATAATCTATGGTATACAATAGTTTTTTTTAATATATTTTATTGATTTTTTTACAGAGGAAGGGAGAGGGATAGAGAGTTAGAAACACTGATCAGCTGCCTCCTGCACACCTAACACTGGGGATGTGCCCACAACCAAGGTACATGCCCCTGACCGGAATCGAACCTGGGACCTTTCAGTCCGCAGGCCGATGCTCTAACCACTGAGCCAAACTGGTCAGGGCAGTATACAATAGTTTTTATTTAAAACTAGAGGCTCGGTGCATGGATTTGTGCACATTGAAAGTAAATTAATTAGAAGGTGGCTGGCGGGGTGGGACTGGGCGAGATGGGCCGGACACAACCTGGAGCCAACCTCTCATAGTCCCTCCCTATCTGGCCACATCTGGGGTGGCGCAAGGGCTCAAAGGGCATCTGTGGAGTGAGTGGGGTCCCTCCTGCAGGTGGAGTCCCTCGGCCTGGCCTGTGGGGATTGGGCCAAAACTGGCAGTCTGATATCCCCTGAGGAGTCACAAGTGTAAGAGGGCACTCTGCAAAGTTGCTGTTGCTCCACAGCTCCTGCATTGAGCATCTTCCCCCTGGTGGTCATTGTGTGTCCTAGCTACTGACCCGTTAGCTGGTCGCTTAGGCTTTTATATATATAGATAGCCCATTTTGAATTTGTTAATTAAATGCAGTGTTATCAGGGAACACTGGTGTTTCTTATCCAAAATCCTGATAACCCATGAAGTGATTTAGGAAAGAGTCCATTTCATTCTACTAGTGACGAGATGAGATGCACACCATGCCCACCTTTGCTCAGCTCTAAAAGTCAAAATTTTCACTCTTTACATCTTTAAGCTCCATTGCATCCCCTTCTGTGAAATAGGAATAATACTTATTGTTTACTATACCCCAGACTTATTTTGAGGTTGATTTAGCCAATAACTAAGAGACTCCTCTGGGATTTGATTGAAAAGACACAAATATGAGGAAGGGTAGCAGGGATTGAGAAGAGAGAGAGAGAGAGAGAGAGAGAAAGAGAGAGAGGAGAGAAAGAGAGAGAGAGAGACTGGACAGGGACTGCAGTGTGGTGATTGCCAGGGGATGAGGGGGGTTGAGGGAAGTAGAGGGATGGAGACTTGACTTGGTGAACACACAATACAGTGTACAGATGATGTGTTGTGGAATTGTGCACCTGAAACCTGTATAATTTTGTTAACCAGTGTCACCCCAATAAATTCAATATAAAGGGAGGAAACAAGAAAGTTTGAAACAAATCCACTGCTACCACAGGCTTGTCTGACTTCTTAAAATCCCTCCGATATTTTATTATTAACCAGAGTGTGTTATGTTAAAGAAGTTTAGCATAGATTAGCCTTTCTGACTAACTCCTGATGTGAGGTAGAGCTGAGAAGAAAATGTCACCCAGAAAAAGAGATGTGATTGCATGATCGGGCAGGAAAATTGGAGAAACTGGCCCTCCTGTTTCTTTCACTGGCTCCATTTGCTTCAGAGCTGTGGTATCGCACATTTAAACACTTGATTTTTTATTTTTCTTGATCAAGTTTTTAAATGTGGTAAGGAATGAACAAAGAGCCTCTGAGGGGATCGTCGATGAGGACATTTGCCTCACTTCCTCCTCAATGGGCACATCCTCCTCCCTGTGGCTGCTTCCTGCCTGTAGATAGTCCCTGCTCAGATATGGACCAAAAACTCCCCATATTTTTCACTTGAAATCTTCCCTAGAGACACTTAGTTCATACTTGCACAAGCCCTCTTTTGGGGAAGGCAATTCCATGACAGGGAGAGTCTCATGACCTGGGAGAGGGGTGTCTTAAGGGAGAGAAGTATTAATGTCCAAGAAGTCTTGGTTGTAGTTTTTACAGCTCTCTTTTTTTTTTTTTTTTATTGTTACACTAGAGGCCTGGTGCATGAAATTAATGCACTCGGGAGGGAGGATCCCTCGGCCCGGCCTGTGCCCTCTCACAGTCCGGGAGCCCTCAGGGGATGTCTGACTGATGGCTTAGGCTGTTCTCCACAGGGAGCGGGCCTAAGCCGTCAGTTGGACATCCTTAGCGCTGCTGCGGAGGCGTAAGAGGCTCCCGCCACTGCCGCTGCACTTGCCAGCTGTAAGCCTGGCTTCTGGCTGAGCAGCGCTCCCCCTGTGGGAGTGCACTGACCACCAGAGGGCAACTCCTGCATTGAGCATCTTCCTCCTGGTGGTCAGTACGTGTCATAGTGACTAGTCATTCCGGCTCTCCAACATCCCCTGAGGAGCCCCAGATTGTGAGAGGGCGCAGCCAGGCTGAGGGACCCCACTGGTACATGATCAGGGTAGGGAGGGATGTGGGAGGTTGGCCAGCCAGGGAGGGACTGTGGAAGGGTTCTAGGGCGTGTCCGGCCCATCTTGCTCAGTCCCAATTGGCCATACCCCAGCAGCAAGCTAACCTATTAGTTGAAGTGTCTGCCCCCTGGTGGTCAGTGCTCATCATAGCGAGCAGTTGAGTGGCCTTAGCATATCATTAGCATATTACGCTTTGATTGGTTGAACGGCCAACTGAACGACCGGACACTTAGCATATTAGGCTTTTATTATTTAGGATAAAGTGGTCATAATATGCAAAATTTGCAGGATTGTTGACCAATGATATACACAAGGCATGGAATGCAGAGTACCTTGGGTGAACTTGGGGACAGGATTTCTGTTTTGTAATTGAATGGTGCGTAATTGTTGTGCAGAGTAGTATGGAGCTTAGAACAGCTTCTCTCTTTTCTCTTTTGTCTCCATCTATTGATCCCCGTTTCTTCCTGGGTGAAGGAAGGGCTATTTAATTCCTTTCTGTTGTAGGAACCTTTTGAACGTTTTAAAAGGGCTATTTGTCATTCTTTTCTATGTCCAAGTATCGATGCACAAAGGAAAAGAAGATAAAATAATGGCAGGGTGACCCTGCCATCCGTCTATTGAGAAAAGGCCCAGGTTCCTCAAATGGTTTCCTTTCATTGAGATTCTTCTCAGAATATTTGGGGATGGACTCCCAGTATATGGAGTAATAATCACTTGTCGCTTCTAATTAATTGCCTGTTGTTTTGACTGAACCAAGAAGAGCCCAGACATTTGCTGGACCTCTCAGGAGGAGCCGCCAAGGAGGCAGACATCCCTCTGGAGGCAGCTTCTCCACAGCCAGGTTATGACTGTAGCTGGTGTGCGGGTTCTCATGGACACTTAAAACAATCTCTGAAAGCCTTTGAAAGGAGCCTTCCCCCATTTCAGACCCGTGCAAGTCACTGATTTCTTGGTGATATCATAAGAGACAAAACCCTCTGCTTGCCATTTCTGAGTCAGATAGCTGCATGGCATCCTTTTTTGAATATGAGCAGCAAGATTCGGCTTCCCCAGGCAGCCAGGTTGTTAGGCTACTGGTCATGTTCATTATATTGGGGATTCCCTTCTTATTTTCAGTTTAATTATTTTGGTCTGTATTTATGGGTGTTGAGGAAATGCCCAATAACTGTGGATTCTTGCAAGCCTTTGAGAAATACTGATTTCCCTATAAGTCTTGCATTCAAAGGAGGGTGTCTCATTCCCCATTCCTTTTCTCACTTAAGAACAGGGACAGCATTTCCACCCACTGCCATGCTAGCAGGGGACCCGATAGCAGAACTTTTTTTAAAAATATATTTTTATTGATTTCAGAGAGGAAGGGAAAGGGAGAGATAGAAGCATCAATGATGAGAGAGAATCATTGATCAGATGCCTCCTGCACACACCCTACTGGGGATTGAGCACACAACCCTGGCATATACCCTGACCCCTGACCGAGAATCAAACCATGACCTTCTGGTTCATAGGTCAACTCTCAACCACTGAGCCATGTCAGCTGGGCAACAGCAGCCCTGTTCTTAAATCACATATAGCTTTACCAGAAATGTACTTCATTCCCTGTGGTGGGTACATATCAATTTGTATGTGGGTGCGTCTCTTCTCAGACAGGAATAAAAAACCAGTTTAAAATACAGAATGTATATATAATAAGATCCGGGCATACACTGTAAGGGACCCGCCAGCATCCTGGTGTTATGGAAGGAACGCTGAGCTCAGAGTCTCGGGTTGCATAATCAGTTATACCATTAACATGCAGTGTGACCTTGGGAAAGCTACTTGACATTGCTGAGCCCCACGACTAGCATTTGCAGACTAAGGGGATACTCTTGGTGCCCTGCCCAGATCCCCTCAGATGCATTCTACCCTTCTGGGCACCAATTCCCTCACCTTCTGTGTGCTTTGCTTTCTCCGGTGGGTACTTATGACTTTCTTCAGAGAACTGCCTTTGGATCCTGGAGCCCTTTGCTTACAGAATGCCGGAGTTTATATGTTGCCCCAGTAGGCACTCCTAGCCTTTGGCCAGGCTCGGGCTGGTTAGCAGCATGGAGCCGAGCTGCCTTGGCTTCAGACTGAATCCATTCTGGAGGTGTAATACATCTCCCAGTGCTTCCTCCGCTATTTCTGGGACTGTCCCTGACATCTCAACCTTGCTTGACTTTTCCCCTTTCCAGCCCTGCTTCTCAAACTTTCTTGTTTCCCCAGGGAGTGGTTTCTTTAAAATCACTTGGATATATATCCTTATTTCGGGTCTGCTTCTACAGAACCCTTCCAACCTCACTTAACTAGTGGTTCAAGTTTAAATCAGTATTTGAGCAACATAGACTTCTTGTTCCTTTAGTATTTTTATAGTGCTTTGATAATTGTCCAAGAAAGTTTATATAATTAGACTGTACAACTCTTCCATCTACATGTCTGTGTTAGTGGGGGTGGGATTCAAGTGAATAAATGTTACTCTTTCACTTTATAATTTTTACATCACAGCAATGACATGTAGTGGAAAGGAATTATTGCATTTCATAGAACAGCAAGTTGAAGCTCAGAGAGGACATATAAGTGAAATCCTGCAGTATGTGTTGTTTTGTTAGCTTATTTCACTCAACATAAAGTTGCCAAGGTTTATTCATGTCAATGCATACAGCAGGTTTCTTTCTTTTTCATGGCTGAATAATTTTTCATTATATGTACTTATGGAAAATGCCAGATTTTCTTGAGATGTGTAAAATAGCCAAATTCACAAAAGCAGTAAGTAGAATGGTGGTAGCCAGTGAGTGGCTAGGATGGGGGAGCAAGGAGTTGCTACTCAATGGGTATAATGTTTCAGTCATGGGAAAGGAATATGTTCTAGAGACCTGGTGTACAAAACTGTGTTTACAATGAACAACACCACACTGTACACTGAAGAGAGTAGATTGCCCCAATAAACAGGAAAAGTACACATGGAGTCTGTACATCTAGAGAACTCGATGGTGCTGTCAGAACCCAAGTGTCTACGCTCTGGGCTCAAAGTCGCCTGCAGACAGAGCTGTAGGGAAAGATCATCCTTGGATCGGCTTGATTCCCTCATTTCCCCACATTATTGGCGCTGTCTCCACTAACACCGCAGTATCATGATTAATTCTGCAAAACTTTTCAAATGATAACTAAGATGTTAGCCATCAGGGACTCGGTGAGTACTGATCATTTAATAAGGTGTTTTAACCTATCTACAGCCTTAATCTTGGCCCTAGGGCAGTGGTCGGCAAACTCATTAGTCAACAGAGCCAAATATCAACAGTACAACGATTGAAATTTCTTTTGAGAGCCAAATTTTTTAAACTTAAACTTCTTCTAATGCCCCTTCTTCAAAATAGACTCACCCAGGCCGTGGTATTTTGTGGAAGAGCCACACTCAAGGGGCCAAAGAACCGCATGTGGCTCAAGAGCCGCAGTTTGCCGACCACTGATATAGGGAATCAAAGCTGAAATGATACTGAAAGTGATATTTACTTAAGTTCTTCTAAAATCATACCATATCGTATTTTTACCTATCTTTCTGTTCAAATTAAGATTCACTCATTGTTGGGGAAAATCATTGGGAAACCTCTTTTATGACAAACCCATGAAGACTTAGTTTGCTCTTCAAATAGTTTGGTTCAAAGATCCATTTTTCTGAAGAAAAGGTGTTTGACACCTTTAAGAAGCTACTTTGCAAAGTCAAGAAATATTCATAAGGGATGAATAGGAGCAAGCCAGTTAAGGTTCAAGGAGACCTTTATTTTAACTAAAGTCACACAGCAGGAATAAAGTACTCAAGGAGTTGAGATTTCAGGAGGGAAAATGCAGCCTTTTCGGACTAAAAAGAAGACAGGATAGTTCTGAGAGTGATTCTTAGACTTGCTCAGAGGTATTGAATAGCTAATTAGCACCTTCCTTTTTGTGAAGGAGAGGTGACTGACTTCCTAATCCACCCAGGTATTAAGAAAAAGATAAAGGCTTTAAAAGCATTATCTCTGCTCTTAAAAATGGAGAAGATTACCCAGGCAAGCAAGTTTCTTATGCAGCTTCTCAACCCATGTCTGCAAGTTCTGTTTTTCTCTTGTTGGGGGTAGAGCCCAGGAATTGGCACTTGTAACATATGTCCCCAAGTCTATGAACACAACTGGTGAAACACTATTTAATATCAGCCAGTTTTCCAATAAGAACTGCTTACAACGGAGTCATCTGATGCTTTTCTTGTTATTTTTTTTTTCATATCTTGTAACAAAATATTTGCCCAAAGAAGACAGATGTGAAGTACCTGTGGTGAGAGAACTTTATTTTTTTCTGAGGGACAGATAAAATAAATGAAGATGCACAGAAAAGAAAGGATTTCTGAATAATTGCTCAATGCAATTATTAATGTAAAATTAAAATATTATACTTAAATGAACTCCCATTAAAGGGAGATTAGCATTTTTTGACTTATTTTGTGTTTTTGCTTATTTTGTGTTCTGCATAGTTTCAATAGAACAATTGAGGGTCAGTGAGTAGAAGTGGTGAATGGGTTCATAGAGACATGGGTTTCTAAGAGCTGCCCCAGCTGCACTGCCTCACAGAAAGCAAGTTTCAAACTCCCAAGGATTCACACACATCAGATAACCAACTGGGGCAATGAAGATGGAGCCCCTGGTAAACTCTTGTTCTCTTACTGCATAGGCTGACTTCAAGACAGCAAGACTAGGAACCTTCCTCAAACACAAGAAGAATGGTGCTCCCTCCTACACGTACGTGCACACGCACACACCCCTCCAAAAGGCTGCTTTTTCATTCTTTCTCTCTGTGCCTTTCTCTAAATCCATGGAGTAATTATGATTCAAATTGATGGTGTATTTGCTTGTCTTCTTTTCCATGTCCTTTCTCACTTCAGTTCTGATGTAGTGCAACTTGCCATGGAAACATATAGCATCATCTGAAAAAGAATTGAGGCAATTACAGGATGGGGAATCAATCGGGATGCATTTTTCTTTTTTTGCAATTTTTTAAAGTAACAGCAAAAGCCTCACTTTGGGTATCTGACAAGTCACTCGTGACGGAAGGGTTTATGTGTCCAAGCAGAACTCCATCAATATTCTTATTGAGTTGGGTGTCTTGATGAATTTACCTCATTTATCTCTGCAACAGAACACAGTGAATTCTCTCACTTGGACAAACATTATGGCACTGTTGAATATTGTCTAACTCAATAAGTCAATGGTAATTTCCAGGGAGAAAAAAGTCTCTTTTTTTTTGTAGTTTAAGGTGTTTTTAAAATTTTTAAAATTGAATTTATTGGGGTAACATTGCTTAATAAAGTTATATAGGTTTTAGGTATACAATTCTATAGCATATCATCTGTATATTGTATTGTGTGTTCACCACCCCAAGTATAGAATATATACACCTCTATGTTTATTGCAGTATTATTGACAATAGCCAAGATTGGGAAACACCCCAAGTGCCCAACAGTGGATGAGTGGATAGAAACTCTGTGGTACATTTACACCCCATGGAACACTGCTCAACCATAATAAAGAAGGAAATCTTAAATTTTGTGACAGCATGAATGGACCTGGAGGGTATTATGCTAAGTGAAAAAAGCCAGTCAGAGAAAAGTCTATTTTAATTGAATCCTAGCATAAGACCTAAAAATGGTCTAGAGGATAAAAGCTTTATCGCTTCAACCTTTCCATCTTCAGTTTTGTTTAATTTAACGCTGCAGTAACTATACAGGGGTGACACATTGACTCTCTGGGCATGTGTTTTCCTGCTGGAAAATGATTAGGAATTGACTTCTTCCCAACTCTTAATTTCAGCCTCAGCCTGAATAGGAATCAATGCCTACTTGAGTGTATAAATTAAAAATTAAATCCAAAAACAAATGGGATGTTCATTCATGCCTGTGGTAAGCTGACTAATGACCCCACAGATCCAAGTCTTAAACCCTGGATCCTGTGCACGTGACTTTATATAGGAAAGGGGTTTGGCAGCTATGATTAAACCAAGGATTTGGAAATGAACAGATGATCCTGGGTCAGAGTGGACACTGTGTGTAATCATATGTCCTTATAAGAGGGAGGTAGAGGGAGATTTAAAGGAGGTCACAAACCAAGGAATCTAAGAAACACAGGCCCAGCTGCTGGAGGAGACATGTGTTATTCCATTTAACCTTTACAACAGCCATATGGATTTTATATTACTACTAGAGGCCCAGTGCACAAATTCATGCATGGGTGGGGTCCCTTGGCCTGACCAGTGATGGGGGCCGATCAGGGCCAGTTGGGCCGGCTGGCTGGGAGAGAGAACCATGGAAGTTTGGCCGGCTGTGAGAAGTTGGCTATGAGAGCACACTGACCACTGGGGGCAGCTCCTGCATTGAGCGTCTGCCCCCTGGTAGTCAGTGCGCATCATAGCGACCGGTCGACTGGTCATTCAGTCAACTGGTCGCTTAGGCTTTTATATATAGAGAGATATATTATTTCCATTATACAAATGAGGTAATATAGGGCAGACAGGTTAAGTCACTTCCTCCAGATCATACTGCTAGAAAGTACTGGAGCCAAATTCAAACTCATCCGGCTTCTAGGTCCTATGCTTGTCACTGCTTCCCTAAAGTTGTTTGACCACAGCTTTCTCATCTGGAAAATGGAGAGGATCATCCCACCCGTGTTTTAGGTATGAGTAATTTAATAAAAGGAGGCATTTGCATTTATGACTCATGGTAGGTTTATATGTGTTAGTTTTATTATCCCATAGTGATTATTGTATCTTGACTTTATTGGTGGTGGGGGGAGGAGAAGAGGCTCAGAGAATTTAAATAATTGCCCAAGTTAACATCAGGAGGAAATAGAGATTCAAACCTTAAACCACGGACTCATTCTATGCTTTTTTTCCTATTATGCACTATCTCTCCTGGTAAGTGATTATTAAACTAAAAATCAGGGGGTGGAGCCTATCAAAATGATGTAGTATATCCATAGGTATAAATTAAAGATATCATTTAACCGTAGACTCATTAGAGATTGCTCATAGAAACCACTGACAGAAGAGGCAAGAGAAAAGAGAAGCCCTTTAGTTCCAAGAACCATGAATAGCACACGGCAGCCATGCTGCCCCTGGCAGAGGCGGGTGTCTGTTGATCCCTCACCATCCACCCCACTCCACAGGGAACTCTGAGTCAGCAGCCCTCCTACTAAAGCCGGTGGCCAGAGTCACACTCTTCATGCTCCAGTAAGAGACTAGTAATGGTCTCATAACTAGAAGTAATCAGTGGCCTCACACAAGCCACTTCCATTCCCTGTGCCTTGCTTACCATCATCACAAAGGGTGGGAGTTGGGAGAACATTTTAGAGGAACGCTAATATCCCTCAAAACTTAATAATTGTATGATATTTTGAAATGCTTGATTATTAATTTTCTCATTAGTTTGGCTTTGTAAGGCAGGCATTTAGAAATCAATCAAGTAATAATTAATCTTGAGCTTGTTCTAGTGTTAAATATTCATGGGTTTCATAAATTAGGTAGAGCTTTTGGACCGGAAGTCTGGAGTTTCCAAGATGACTTTCCCTGTGCTCCCTTGTCATTTGGCCGATTTCTTTTTGCAATGTGCATACCCAGGCTTTATCTGGCAGCTTGCTAAAACTTCCAAGTCATCTATCTCAGATGACCTTGGGCTAACCTTGTTTACCATTAGATGAAGGTATGGCCCATAGACATTCTCTGGGCTTTTAACGTACACTGTTAACCTCCCCCAGTCATATCAAAGGGCACAAGGAATTCACATCAGTGTTCAGTAAAGCAGCGTTATTTATTTTTATTGTTTTTAGATGCAAAGGTATGTGAAAGACCAAGAAAGAATGCATTTGCTGTAAATTTTCCAACCGTATGTCACACATTTTAACATCACAATGAAAAAAAAGCCAACCTGAGTGCTGAGAACACATGGATCTTTCTTTTTGTTCCAACCTGTATGTGTCAAGGGATATTAGCTTGAAAACAAGGTCAAAATAATAATACCCAGATCCCAAATCAACTGGACTGTTTATGGTGTTTTAATGCAGTTGGCCTATTGTTATATTCTTCAGTAAATGAGCTTAGTAAATAGTACCAAGAATGCCTCTTTAATATGTCTTTAAACTTGAGTTTTATTCTAAGAAAGTTTTTTACTGAAAAGTTGACCTGAGGTGAATTTTCTTTTTTATGTTAAAGCTCTTGCTTGCTTTAATGGAAACTTTCTGTAATCTTTTATTTTTAATTTTTCTTGTTTCATTTTCATGAAGCCTGGCCAATAGGAGACTTTCCAAGGCTTATATGCCTTGAATTGATAAAGAATACACATTTTCATTTTTTAAACTGAGAACCCCTGACCTCAGGCCTCAATGTCCTGAGTACCCTATTAGGCCTAGGCACTGCGGGAGAGTTAGGGGTGGCTCAGAAAGGACAGACAGTGCTCTTGTGCCCAATTTGCCGTCTTTCCGCCAGGGAGAGATGCATACTCATTAGCTGAATACAAAGTAGGGTTCCTTTTAGAAGAAGATAAAACTGTCTTTACTGGCAGATCAGGAAAAAAAATTGCAAGTGGGCTAATGATTGAGCTGGGCTTTGGGAAATATATAGATGTGCCCTAGCCAGTTTGCTCAGTGGATAGAGTGTCAGCCTGCAGACCGAAGGGTCCTGGGTTCATTCCGATCAAAGGGCACGCACCTCCCTGGCATGTGTAGGAAGCAAGCAATCCATGTGTTTCGCTCACATCAATATTTCTCTCTGTCTTTCCCTCTTTCTTCCACTCTCTTTAAAATCAATGGAAAAATATCCTTGGGTGAGGATTAAAAATAATAATAATAATAGTAGAAAATATAAAGTCTTAAAAACTTTCAGGGTAAGGACACTTGAAGGACGATGGATAGCTTCAGAGGAGGCACACACAGGGCAAGGTGTGAAAATTGTGGGTAGTTCAGCTTTATTAGAAATTATAAGGTGTAAAAAGGAATTATGGGGGGAAAAAGTTTAAATAAGTATGTGGGACGAAACAAATGGATAGATGAAGTAAACCCTAGTCCCCAGTTTTCTCCTCATCCCACGGCCCTGTGCTAGCATTAGCCAGTTAGGGATATGCAACAGAAAAGGGGGAGGCATCACATGTAGAAACGGAGAGATGATGGAAAATAACAGCAAGACATACAGTTTGGGCTACCTCAGTTTTCCCCCTAGGGCAAACTTCTTAATACAACACGGAAGCGGAAATGCCTTTTTAATGCTCTCATAGGTAGAAAGAGTGTAGGAAAATAAAAAGCAAATTCTGGAATGGTGATTACTTGCAAAGCAATGTCAATGGAATGCCTTGGCATGTCAAGATTTTCTTCTTGAAAGATGCCCAATGCAAGACCAAGTGGGAATGTAATTTCCAGGGGAGAAGAGGTTTTGTGAACTCTGTCATCACTTCATTTTGCCTCTATGCAAAGAAAATTGTCTCTTATGTTCCAAGTCACAGTACATTTGTCCTCAGATAGTTTTACGCCATAGTCACCACCACCAATTTTCTGTCAAAATGTTTACATTATCTGCGGGTCTATTTTGGAAACTGACAATATTTGTTAGGCCTGAAGGAATGAAATTTCAGCGAGTTCACTCTATACTTTGGCTTCCTTACCAAATTTAAATGCTGCTTGCAAAATTCTGTGGCACTGAAATATTATGCCATCATTTGGGAGAATGTAATTGTTTTGTTCTTTCAATGTTTGGGGAAGTTGACTTTGGAGAAAGCTAATTTGATATTTAACCTTCATTAAATTGGGAAAGTTTTGAGTTAAGACAGGAAGCTATTTTTATTCTCACTTTTTTTTTTTTTTGGTAGAGCCATCCATGTTTATGTTGGGGAGTGATTTACTTCCGGCTAATTCGTGATGGATATGCTTTTCATGATTAAAATGAGTACTTTTTAACCTCAGGCTATGGCAGATGGGTGTAAATATGAAGTAGGAACTGAGCCAAAGATTGACTTATTTACTTTTTAATCCTTTTACTCTCCCAATATTTTTTAAATTAAAATATTAGTAGTTCTCGAGAACTACAATTTTAATAGTTCACATTCCTTGGCTCTAAAACCCAGTGTTTAATTTTGGAAATGGCATGTGCTATTGTATTTACTCAAGGGTGTTGCTTACCGGGATTTAGCTACTCCTGACTTGTGGGCGCTGTTCTCATGCTAATCATTATAATCCTGGACTTGTATTTCTTCTTAGCAGTATCAGGAGGGACTCTTCCATTTGGAAAATTAAAAGGTAACCAGGAATATTGAAAAATAGCCTTTATTGTTCCCTATGAGAGTGGCCTATATTCTCTTTTGTGTATAATGTGTTTAAGTGGTTTTATAATCACAGTTATATGCCTCTTATAGAAGGAACTGTGCAATGCTATATGGGTAATCTAAAAGCTAATTGTCTAGAATAGGAGATCTTTGTTCATAAACACCATGTTAAGTGAGAAGAGCTAAACTCATATGCTAGAGCAGGGGCACATGTTTTGAAGCACGAATTTATGCAGACTCATACGACAAATGAGTGTATGTACGAGAATCACAGCAATGTAGTTCCAGTTTTAAATTTTATTCCCTTTTTCTAGGCTTGTTAACAGTGGTCAGCGCAGTGTCTCTTGTCTAGATCTTCTTGCACTTTTGCAGTATTATTCAGCTTATCCTTAATTCTGGTCCACCTTAACTTCTCTCTTGTCACATTCTGGCGCATGCCAGATGACTATTGCTGCTGGCATTGCATCCTGGATGCTGAGATTCCTCCAAAGATTGCTTAGGGGTCAGTAATTCGCCTGTGGAGGGGTCTGCCTCTCATACAGTCTACTGCTCTGGTTCTCTCTGATCCAGTTCTGAATTGCTGGTGTAGGAAATCTCGCTACAAATCTCTTCAAATACATTCAAATGCCTGGGACTGTGGACAGAAAAGATTATCTTCTGACTGTATGGACTCCATGGGTGACTCTTCTTTATCCTTCAGAACCCTTTTCCCTCTGCTTCCTTGTGTAGTTGTCATCACCTGAGCTGTGGAAGGCTACATGGGAGAAATGGGAGAAGTGGGTTAGAGTTGCCAGATTTAGCAAATGAGAGCAGCGAGGAGGTGCAAAATGAGCTGCATTTTGTTTCGGGCATGTCTGAGCTTCCTGTTACACATCCAGCTGGAGATCTGCAAACAAGATTAGACATTTGAGTCAAGCTGGGAGTCATTGGGATCCAGAGATTTGAAGAGTAAAGCCATGAAAATGGATTAAAGTGCCAAAGGAGTGGTTACAGATGAGAGACCAAAAATTAGCACTGGCTAGTAACCACATGTAAGATTTTGAATATGTACTAATATAACTAATACATACTTCATGTGCTATATACCTGTATACATTTATATATTCACGTTGGTCTAAAACCCTATTTGGGGATATTTTTCATTGGGAAAGTAGAAGATTCACTTTAAATGGATTTGCCCTATATGCTGAGACATGATAATGTCACTGGAAAGAGACTGGGACTGAGGCGGGTTTGTCCAGCATGGTCTAGAACAGGGATCCTCAAACTTTTTAAACAGGGGGCCAGTTCACTGTCCCTCAGACCGTTGGAAGGCCGGACTATAGTTTAAAACAAACTGAACAAATTCCTATGCACACTGCACATATCTTATTTTGAAGTAAAAAAACAAAACGGCAAAAACACCCGCATGTGGCCCACGGGCTGTAGTTTGAGGACGCCTGGTCTAGAATGTGTGTTCTTGACTCTGTGCAGGAAACATTTCGTAACATGAGGCCAGATGATTTTGAGAGTATGTTTAGTAAAGCTGGGAACAGTGAAGCAAAGGAATGGCTCAAGATAGAAGAGGCAAGATCCCCCCGACAGGAGTAAGTCTAGCCTGGGCTGCCTAGACTCAGGAAAGGAAGTCACAGTGACAGAAGTGAGCCACACTGGGCAGCGGGGACTCAAGTAACAAGTCACAAAGGCAGGAGAGTCCTTGCAGAGAGGTTCAGGCGGTTAGCCCGGGCTGAGCTGCTGCTGCCCACTCCTACCCTGGTGGCAAGTCTCCTGGGATCCTGTAGAGTTTAAGAGAAAGAAAACAAAGACACGCACCTGAGGGAAGAACAGGGGCACAGGCATACTCAAGGGAGAGTACTCACTGGGTCTTTTGTCTTAAAGGGTTTTATTTGTTGTCTCAAGGTGGGAGATTTAGGGGAGGTCTACAGGGAGCATCACAAGGAAATAGTAAAGAGCTTTCCAGGTGTGTTTTTTAATATGTCCATGCATCAAAGTGAGCACATAGGGGGAGTTTGGGATCACTCTCTGGTTAGCTTCACTGCTTTACCTTTATCTTGAATTGTGTGGCTCTAATTTTGTTTTGTTATTTATTTCTTTGACTTCCCTCTGGGGTTTGGCTGGCACTAATGACACAAACTGGATCTCTGTCATCTTTCTCCCAGATTAGGGTGTTTTAAGCTGCTCTCTCTCTGGTAGGGGAGGAGAGGTGTAAACAATCTGCTCCTAAGTGTCCTTGGTTAGGGAAGATAAGGTCTTGTGATTTTTATGCAGGCTGTTAATTGCTTGGCCTTGTTTTACTTTTTTTTTTTTTTTTTTTTTTTCAGTTTTCCCCTTTCACTTGCTGAAAAATTTCCCTGGCTCCTACCCTCCTGGCTCAGTCATACCAATCTTATTATAGTGTGTTGTGTAGGGGGGTGGAACACAGGATTGAGTCCTTTGTGTGCCTGAACCTGTGCAACAATGAGCTGGATGAGAAAACATTTCCATTGAGTACCTGCTGCTTATTTGTATTCCACAGGAAAATGAAGGCTAGCTTTGCTAACTGGGTGATTTAGGCTATTTTTCTGTTTTTGAAGCACCAAAGTCATCTTTCTTATATTATTCATTCAGTAGCTTTTCCTCCATCTGAAGGAAAATGTCTTGGCAACTGTGAATGTGTTTCCATTTTCTTCCTTGTTAATTCCTTGCACATGATAAATTGCAGGGAACTGTACTGAAATCCCTTGAAATTGAAAAGTCCGCCTACATGAGTGCTCAGGAGCAAAGGTGTTAAACATAATAAGCCCACGGACACTCCGCCGAGAGCCTTTCAGAAACATTTGCAGGAAAAGGCTACCTTTCATGGGTACATATAGACTGATTTGCATACTTTTCAATACTTCTGATTTAGGTGGTCGATCTGGGTTAGCTAAAAGGATTGCAAAACCTCCCAGGATTATTTGAAATAGTTGATATTTTTTGAAGATGAGGTCACTTGTAAGGTAGCCCTGCCTTTAAAATGCAGCAAGTATTTTTGGATTCCTTCTTATTTCCATCCACATAAAGGTGACCTGCATCTCTTACCAACCTGGCCTCCTGGTGACCTCCATGCCCTGCAGTTATAACAGATTTTCAAGCTATTATTTTTCATCTTCAAATGAGTGTGTTCATAAAACATTTATAGCAATTCCAACAGTTTCAGCAGTTCAGAAACCTAGCCAAAAACCTTTTCATTCATTCGCAATCCATTTTTATAGGATAATTTAAGATATCAATGTTATTTTGTCTTCTCATTTATCAAAAATTCAAGTCACAAATTTACACGTGTGTATGTGTGTATTAAACAATCAAAACCAAAATAACTTACACTAGTGAACATATATCAGGGAAAAGAATATTCACACAATCTCAAAGAAATTGCTCCCCAAATTATTAAGAAGAGATAAAAGAACTTTAACAACAAAGAGTTCTGGCAGATACTCTGTTAACCGAGGGCTACAAGGTCATATTATGAATAGTGGGCAAACTGGCATTGTAATCCTTCTGAAGAAACACCTAGGAGGCATACACATCCTGGGAAGAAGGCTATATGAAGAAAATGTGACAAAATGTTAACAATTGATGACTATAATATTAGGAAAGATGTGTGCATATTCATTGTACTAGTCTTTCATCTTAAGTGTAAGTTTGGGATCATTAAAAAATATCGGGGAAATAAATTATATATAATTGAAAGGAAAATACATAGACTTGAAAAATGTGTCTGTCATTATAAATTATCCCATTCCAATGTGGGGAACTTTTAATAGATATCATTAATTATTATAAAGGAATTTATTATAATAGTTTCTTTTTTCATATAGTGCTTTACAGTATTAAACACCCTTTTATGTCTCATTTAATGCTCAGAAACTCCAATGATATCATATTGTATAATCAGTACTATTATTATTCATTTTTCCCAGATGGAGAAACTTGAGTTTCTGCATTGAAATGGACTAAGATTTTATAGTGTTTTTTTTAAAGGGAAACTGTGACTCAAACCCAGATCACTCAATGCTGTATTCTCTACATTTTTGTACTAGATTCATTGTGTGTATATGTGTTTGTGAGTGCATGTGCTTTTCCAATAGCTAAAAACCTTTGAAAACGCATGGTTGATTGTTAGCTTTAGTGGACAGTCCATGGGGCTGATGAAATATGTAATGTAATTTCAATTTCTGTTTTGAGGGAGAAGTATCCAGTGTTCCCTACTACTATGCCTCAAGTGAATGAGATTAGTGTCGCAGAGTCAGATTACAGATTATTTTTGCTTCAGGAAAATGCCAACTCTGTAACTTGTATGTAGTATTTTAATACTGGCTGAAAACTTCTCTTTTTATTTATATACTAGGGGCCCAGTGCATGAAATCATGCACCTTGAAAGGAACTGTGGGTCACGAGGCTGTGGTAGGCACAGGGACAGGTCTTGGCCCATCCTCTGTGCCCCCAGGTTCCCTGTCTGCCGGCAGCCCCACTCCTGCTGCTGCCACTCCTACATGCTGACAGTCTGGCCCTGCTCGCACCCGCTGACAGCACGGAGTGATTGGGGCCAGTGCCAGCAGCCGGTGCAAGTGGTGGCTGCTGCCCCAATCAGCCTTCAGGAGCAGGGGGAGGTGGAGAAGCACCTGCTGATGGCGCCAAGTGATTGGGACTGGTGCCGGGCACCAGCAGTGGGTGTGAGTGGTGGCTCCAGCACTGGTTGCGGGTGCGAGCGGGGCTGGCACCAGCAGCAGATGCGAGCACCGGACAGGACTGCAGAGCACGGGAGCAAAGAATTTTCAGTAACCACCAGAGGCTGGCCCTGATGACAGTGACCGGTGCCCCGCCTTGATCTGGCGCCCCCCACTCACCTGCTCCACCATCCCGCTGCGGCCAGCGCCTGCCATGTTCCACACATGCCCCCTGGTGGTCAGTGCACATCATAGCAACCAGTTCCATTGTTCCACCGTTTGGTCTATTTGCATATTAGCCTTTTATTATGTAGGATTATCCCCTGGTGACAGTTGTCACTTTCATTCAGATACCTAAGTAGTTTTAATTCTTGAAAAGTCCACATACTTTTTTATTTTTTTGGCACTTGAAAAACATGCATGACTCTAAATTAAATAAGAACACCTTTTTAAGTTTTGAACATTTGAAAAGAAACTCATGTTTCTCCCATACACGATGTCAGTAAAAGGCGGCCCAGGAGCAACTTTCCTGTAATTGCTTTTATTATTATTTATTTTGTAGTTTCTTTAATTAAGATGATAAACATATTTATCATGTGAAAAGGTTGCTATGATGTCTTTGTTTAGCAGTTTTATCCGATGCTTTTTATTACGTCAGCAGATTCATACTAACAAAGCCAAACAAGTTACCACGCAAATAAGTGTTTTATGGAACTGTGTCAAGTGGACCTTGAGATACTGTTTTTCACTTTGTAATTGCATCGTTGCACATCTTGACTCCAATTTCTATGGTTTTTGACTGATTCACTAGTAATTTATGTAATTCCTAACCTTAATAGGCAAGACTTGGAGCCCTGAGCTGAGTTACACACGTGCTTTCTGGCTGTTGCCTTAGGCTACCGGGAAGTTTTGCTCTCTCCTCCATGGCTGCTACCACTTAGAAGAGGGCCATTGATTCATTTCCTGACATGCTCTCTCCATTTCTATCACTTATGAAGTGGTTATTGAATAGCTACAAACAGACAATAAAGTGTTGAAAAAGAAATGTAAGGAGGGAGGCCAGTTCTAACACATATTAAAATGTTGTATAGCTATAATAATAAAAATAATAGGGTATTGATAGAAAAAAGAAAATCAATACAACCAGAGGCATCCCAACTCTGGAACAGGCTGCAGTTTAATAATAACTCAGCCCAAGGCAAAGAAATGTGATTAATTAATACGTGAATAAAATATTCAATAAATGTTAGTCATGCAATTACAGTCTTTGGGAAATAAAGATGAATTTAGATTCTCCCATAACAACACATGCCAAAGCCAATGCATGATGGGTTAAAGAGTTAAATATTTTTTAAAAAATTAAAACAATTTAGAAAAAGATAATAAATTAATATCAAATCTGCCAGGCACATGGGAGTTTATATGGAGAGGATTTCTTTGGTTTAAAAGTTGGTGAAAAAAAAATAAAAAAAAATACTAGGTAACATTGAAGAATTCTGGATGCTAAAAAAAAAAAATAGTATAGAATAAGTACAAAGTTGCCTAAATGTCCCCAGCCAATAGGATAAACAAAGAGTGAATATTATTAAGGTCACAGATTTCTTAAGAACAGTAGGTACCAGGGAGCAAAGCCCTGATGAAGTGATTTTGATCTTAAGCAATCCTTAAAAGGAATTGGAATGAAGAAGGGAAAAGTTCAGGAGTTTTCTTTAGCTCTATCTGACACAGCCTCTTCAGAGCTGGTGATTCCAAAGGGCTACATCTTAGCAAACAAGCTATTTAAATATGTATATATATTATATTTTTATCTTTGACATTATTACAGATGCCCCCCATCCCCCCTCACCTTTGCCCACCTCTACCCAGAACCCTCCCTCTGGCCCTCACCACATTGTTGTTGGTGTCCATGGACTATGCATGTATGTTCTTTGGTACTCCTTCCTGTGTTCTACATAACGAATTTTGGTCACCTTGGTTATTTGCTAAATCTTTCTTATAGGGACCAACTCCATTAATAATAAAATGTAGATTACCTATGCTTATGGTAATGGGGGGGGCTTCTAATGAGCATTTGTGTGAAATCTTTTCAACCAAGTCATGTCTAGAACAACTGTTCTTTCCCTTTAATGTGTCGGTAACCAAAGGATACCAGACCACTATGCAGTGGGAGTCCTTGTGGTGGTAACAGAGTTCAATGGCAAAATGTGCAAAGAGTCCCAAAGTGTAATTCACAAGGAAAAAAAAAAGAGATAAATGAACAAATAGAAAAAATATTTAACCACACTATGATTAGTGAAACACATTTTTTTTTTTTCTGAAAATGATCTATATTCTCAACTGCTTAACCAGCAACAGTTTTGAAAAAGTAATGCTATTTCCTTCTGGTCTTCTGTGACATGGGCATTATATGTATTGCTTCTTTGTTGGGAGATTATTTGGAAAATATTTAAAAACTTTAGATATTTAGGGTATTTAAGAGTATTTTAAAATTTATATCTTTGTAAACTCCAAGATTGAATTAAACATATCTATCCTAAGTATCAATCTATCCTATATAATAAAAGGCTAATATGCAAATCAACCAAACGATGGAACGACTGGTCACTATGCTGCACACTAACCACCAGAGGGCAGATGCTCAATGCAGGAGCTGCCCCCTGGTGGTCAGTGCATTCCCACAGGGGGAGTGTCACTCAGCCAGAAGCCAGGCTCATGGCTGATGAGCACAGCGGCAGTGGCGGGAGCATCTCCTGCCTCTGCGGCAGTGCTAAGGATGTCCGACTGATGGCCCTGGGGAGTGGGCCTAAGCCATCAGTTGGACATCCCCTGAGGGCTCCCAGACTGTGTGAGGGCACAGGCTGGGCTGAGGGACCCCCCACCCCGAATGCACGAATTTCATGTACCGGGCCTCTAGTAATAGTATAAAAGGTTTTGCATATAGATATATATTCCATAGTTTTTCTGTGTACTGGAAAAGGATAGTGTATCCATTGTTTGGAATGTTATACTGTGATTTAAAATAGTGAATGAAAACAACAGTAAAATGGTCAAAAGATTTAAACAGCAATTTACCAAAAATAAATAATACATTTGTGAAAAGACACTCAAACTATGTATTGTTCAATGAAATAAAATAAAAACACAGAGTACTATTTTTAAACATATTTTCACAGACCAACAAACAGAGTATAATATCTATTGTTGTTAAGGCTTAGAGGATACAGTATTCCCATATACTATAGATTGCAGTGTAAATTGGTACATTTGTAGAGAGTAACTTGGCAGTACCAGTCATATAAACAATATATAAAACTGATGACCAGCAAATTCTACTTTTAAGTTAACTCTCACACAGAAACACTCAAATCAAGAATGTTTGTGTCAGCCTTGGAACATATAAGTAGTGAAGAGAACTTAAATGTCTGTTAGTATATCAATTATAATACAATCATATTGAGGAGTATTGTATGGTCATTAAATAGAATAAGCTCAGTTTTACCTGTTCACTGTAAGGGTATCCCTGATATGCTATTGAGTCAGAAAGCAAATTGCAAGTTGTACATATAGCATAATCCTCTATTGTGCTCTATCATCTATCTATCTATCATCTATCTATCTATCTACCTATCTATCTATCTATCTATCTATTTATCATCTATCTATCATCTATCTATCTTTGTTATCTACCTATTATCTGTCTCCTCATCCCTATCCGGGAACATACACTAAGAATCACAAAGGTTAAGAGGTGTGGGATTTCACATTGCAATTCTATGCATATATGTACATACATCATTTTATAATTTAAAATATTTAAACAAAAAAACATGACATTCTAAGGATAAATTTATAATGTGACAACTAAACCTTATATTAAGTATAAATAGAAGAAGAATTTTAAATTATTATGTATTGTAGAATTCTACATTGCATTAATGCTAAAACCATGTAAAGTAACAAATACAACTTTAAACATAAAAATGCACAAGGATATATACCTGAGTACTAAACATGCTTATTTCTGGGACATGAGTGATGGAAATTATGGGTGTTATTTTCAGTCTTTTTTAAATCTGTGTATATAAAAGCCTAAGAGACCATCTGGCTGTTCAACTGTCCGACCGGTAGCTATGATGCACAATGACCACCAGGGGGCAGACACTCAACACAGGAGTGGTTCTCGGGTACCCAGAACCAGAGAGTAGGGAGCCCGATTCTGGGGTGCATCACCTGAGAACTGCCCTTTCACAATCTGGGACCCCCTCGGGAGATGTCAGAGAGCTGGTTTCAGCTCGATCCCAATAGGCCCGGCCAAGGGACCCCACCGCACTGGGCCTCTAGTATTGTATAATGACACATAACATTTTATGGTGGTAAAAAAACAAACTTAAAGCAGTGTTTATAAAGCATGTATTTAACTTGATTCTTTCCTTGTTTACTCTCTTTCCATTTCTTCTTTCAAGTCTTAGCATTGAAAGATTATTATATAAACCCACTCCCTTCTTTCAACTTATTATTATTATTATTATTATTATTATTATTATTTGACAACTCTCTCATCTAAAACTTAAATGATTCTCTCTGACAACTTTCTTTGGAACCAAATGACTTCCTTGTCTCAGTGGGTGGTTCCAGCACCCTAAGATTCTCAGATAATCTCCCAGAAATGCTTACAAACAAAATTCTGGGTTGCATATAACTTTGCACTTACTTTATTCTTTTGGATCTTAGGAGAGCAATCTCACAATTATAAACGATGTATTGATCTTACTCTTATTAAGAAGACATTCTCTGATTCTCTTTCTGTAGAAATTTACTTCAGCTTACCCGGAAGTGATTAATGTAAGGTGTGGCATAATGCATGGTGAAGGGGAATAATTAACTTATTCTGAAGCATCACATGAGCCAAAATCAATCTTTATTTCTACATTGGACATATTTTTGTCAGTAAGTACTGGGAAATAGAGTTTTGTCACAAATTAGGCTTAGATGATGGCATTTCCTCCTGAATTGATAGGAAAGAAATTGATGCATATATGCACTGGTCAGGGGTAGATGTCCATTTAGATTTACTCCATGAAGCCACTTCCCCAATGACTAGCCGAATGAATATCTATAGTCCACAGGAAATAAGCAGGGTTTTGAGCGACTAGAGCTTACTGTCTTTCCGATCATATGTCTTGATGTCTATGTCTGTGTCCCTTTAACCCAGACAAGTCAGCAGCCCCATGAAGGCTACATAGGGGAGAGGGTGGGAGTGAATTCTTCCCAGGGCTCAAGGTGCTCTGAGCAGAAGGAGAAGGAACTAAGCCTGTTTATTAGACCCAAGTGTTAGTGACAGGCTGTGCTAAGATCTTGCAAGTTTTAATTTATCTTGACAAATTTATTAGCATTCACCTACTCAAATTATAAAGTAATAGATGGTGGTAAGAAAAAGTATGGCCTGTACACAAAGACAGTAACTAATATAATTTGGTACAATAAAATATTTTTGTGATTATATGTATAACGTTTATATAATACATTAACTTAACATAAAGATAATTATTTTAGTCAAGCCCTTTACAGTCTGAAAACATTTTCAGATGCATCATGTCATGTGGTCCTCACAGCAATCCGTGACAAAGGCAGGGCAGTGAGTATCATCCCCATTCTGCAGATGAGGCGACTGAGGGAAGGGATCAGCCAATGCTTCAACAACCCCCGCACAACCAGGGTGGCTGAGCAGGTCTGAGCCATGAGTTCTGGTGTGAAGACCATCCTAACAACCTGTTCTTATAGTAGCCATTGCCTCGGCTGATTCTCAACCTCCGCAGCATGGTGGTCAGGCTTGCTATCCTCGTTACTAACGGCTTCTCCAGGCAGCAGGCAGTGGCATGGAGGGGAAAATCACTATGCCAAGTAAGAGTCCCACTGTGTGCACGTTGCATAAAGCAAAGGGAAGCTGGGGCATGTGGTCCAGCGCTAAGGATGAAATGGGACACTTTCTGAGGTGGATGTCTTTTTAAATACAACAGTGGCACTGTGTGTGTGCATGTGTGCGTGTGTGCGTGTGTGCGTGTGTGTGTGTGTGTGTGTGTGTGTGTGTGTATCCTTACAGGTGGGTGTATATAGCAGTGTAACACATTTAAAGAGGCTGGCAGCTCCCCAGCCTCCTTAAATGCAGGTTTCTGAAAAATACCGATGTGCCATTGAACACAAAATATTCATGTATCTCTGATGGAAAGTATCCTTCTTCAGAGTGTGTGGGCAAATATGATGCTATAAATCCAGGAGTCCCCACGTAAGATTTTTTCCAGTGGGTTAGTAGACAGGAGGGGCGTCTAGCCCATTGTGATTTTATATGCTTTTGGAAATGGGGAAAAAAAAAAGAAATGTCTCTATTGCTCAAAGCTCTTGGGCATGCACACACAAAATGAATTACAGCATGAGCAGTCTATGCAGGGAACTCACAGTTAGGTTAATAAAATATAAATACTGGCAGTGGCCGGAGGATAGGAAGGTGGGAGGTGGGTTGTTAAGGGCTGGAGGGTGAGGGAGGTGCCAGTATGGGCTTATGAGCTCGCTTTATGTGGATTAGGGACCGTGGCTGTGTTTGCCCCCAGTGGCACTGGCAGCTGCGCTTCTTAATGAGTTATCACATCCCAGGCTGAGCGGGCAGCAGGGCACCTTAGGAAACATGCTAAAGAAAAGTTCACTGCCTTGCACAGTTTACATTCTGAAGAGGCTAGAAGTGAGCCCGGGGGACCTTTCTGGAAGGAGGTGAAAATAGAGATATTTCCTGGGAAAAGCCAAACTGATTTTTATCAGCCATCTAGACGCTGAAACGCAGCTTGCCGGCAGCAGAGAGCAGCGACCCGAGTCCCGCACCCTCCCAGGCAGGTCCTTGGGACAAGGGTTGAGTGCGACTGCAGACAGGAACAGACTTCGTGTGCAACGTATGCTCGTTCATTTGAACTTTTCTAGCATCGATGGCAGAAGACCCTCCTGGCAGGTGTGTGCCAATAAAGAGAGCATGTGAAGGGGAGTCGTCTCTGCCTTCTGAGGAGTCAGTGTCTTCACCTCCTGGGCGAATGCTGCACCTCACTCAGTGGGAAGGTAGAGGAAGGAAGTCCTAATTTTTGATCGCCCACTTGGTGGAAGGTACTGTGATTGTTCCTCTCACAGATCTTACCCATTTCACCCTCTCAGGAATCCTGAGAGATGCATATTTTTAAGTCCATTTTTAAAGGAAGCCATGGGAGAGACCCAGGTCTCTGTGACTGAGAATCTCTGCTGTTTCTATGTCACCACATTCCTGGTGTTTCTGTACTTCCTTGGAAGTGTTTTTGGTCTGTTTTGTCTTTTGCTTCTGCGGTTCCTGTGGTCAGTTGTTCACTGTGTAGTGAAACCAACTCTTCAGGTCCCAGGACTTGCCCTCCAGGAGAGAGGGCAGGAAGCAGCTAATGGTTAGAGGTGTGTCTTTTCTGTTTGCTTGTTTTTGTTAGCATCTCTCTGTTTAGAGAAGAAGGGAGAGGGAGAGAGAGCCAGAAACATCAATGATGAGAGAGAATCATTGATTGGCTGCCTCCTGCACTGGGGATCAAACACGCCACCCAGGCCCGTGCCCTGATGGGGAATTGAGCCATGTCCTCCTGGTTCATAGGTGGACTTTCAACCACTGAGCCACGCTGGCCAGGCTGGACGTGTGTCTTGAACATCACCACGGCTTCCTCGCTCTCCATTCGCTCTCTCCAATTGCTGTTCTCTTCCTCTTCTTTCTCTTCCACCTCCTTCTTTCATCTCGTAGTGGTCCCAGCGCCATGCATTTGTGGGATCAGGCAGTGATGTGGAATTTGAAGCTATGAAGCAGGAAAGTGACCTTGTGGGAGCAACTCTAGTCCATAGAAGAGTGCCTGGTAATATCTTAAATATTTTATAAACAAACCTGTTATTATCTTCTCCTTGCGATAGGGAGATTAAATTTGGACCTTTTGAGTGGGTGGGAATTAGACCCCTTCAACTAATCTGCCAGGTGCAAGAACAATGAAGGAGGAAGGGTGGTGCAAGCAATGTCCAAGTGGGGATTTAGACTGGGAGTCAAAGCACTTGTGTGTTAGCAACAATAGAGAATATTGTAATGAAGAATGATAATAGAAATTGCCTTTAATGCTTACTCTATGAGCGGGGCTAGGAGATTTACAATACTGCTGCTCCTAATGCTATTTGCATGACCTTGGACAAATTAGTTTCCTTGCTAGTTCCTTGTGTTCCAATTGTCAAATGCGGTGTTAGACTTAATCATCGAGTCATTACATTTTTTAACTATTAGGGGGAAAAAACTCTCAAAAATCTTTACTAAATTTCTTTACACCCATTGGAAGTGCTTTAATTGAAGCACATGATCTCTAACTCAGCCAACTGTGTCAACTCCTCGGAACCCTCTGAGGAACACAGCTTGGACACCTCGATGAAAAGTTGTCTGTTTCTTATTTTAGACTAGGGCTATAGGAATGCATAGCATCCTGTAAATTATTGATAAAGCTCCGTGAGTTTTACAGTTAATTTCTGTGGCCTACAGGGATCCAAAGTCTAGCAGCCAAGGTGATCTTGGCTCCTATGGAGACCTGGTAAAGGTTCTGCTGCTGCAGTATGGGAGTGGCCATCAGAGTCACAGCACAGCGATTGGGATAACCCCCACTTTTCACATTGTGGGTACCAGTTTCTGGGGAACCTAAAGCCACAGTGAGCCACTGCAGCCTATTACATAGAATAGATTCCATGCAAAGACCCATAATCTTTGACTTGTCCTGCTTTATAAAGAAATATTGTTGGCTGATAAATGTTGTGCACTTGGGTTTCAATTTTTTATCTTGCTGAGCCCTCCCTGCTCCCTGAGATTCCATGAAATAAATTGTGACTTTTTGTCTTGGGGGAACCAGAGGTTTTCTGAATTATTTTTCTTAGAGGCTGGTGTTAAAGCAGCCCGATCTACCTGACACCAGCGTTCAATCATAAAGCCATCAGGCAAAAGAGGTTTTTGAAACCCAAACCTGAGTTTATTTTTTGTTACATTTATTGGCCTTCTCACCTCACCAAGGCAATGCCCACTCATTCATTGTAAGAACCTGGACAATACCTTCAATTTTCTGTACCTTGTTTTCTTCCTCCTCTGCAAATTGGGAATAATAACAATAATAATAATACCCACTTGGAGAATTGTGAGGATTAAACGAGTTAATACAATATGATTGACTAGTTCTTGGTACACAGTAAATACTATATAATTATTATTGTAATTATTGCCATTATTTTTCTTCCTTTGGAAAATCTAACAAGTATAAAATAGAAAAAAAATAACACTTTTACCCAGAAATAACTTGTACTACTCACATACTAAACAACTCCTTTATTATTTTAGTCTATGAATGAATAATTATTAATATTATTAACAATATTCTTACAGAATTCACTTCATACTAATATACTCTAGTAATGTGATATTTCACCAGTTTATCATGAGCATTTCCTATGGCCAAGATCCTCTTTAATCACATGCTCTTTTCTGATTGTGTGAGAGTAATTTAAAATGACCTCTCACCAGTGGATAATGTGCTGTTTCTCTTGTCTGAAATAATTATTTAAAATGCTCTCATGGACACACTTTGAACTAGTAGCACTTATGATGCAAATGAAGTTCAGGTGCACAGAGAGCAAGCAGTAGACCACCAGCCCAGGACCAGGTGGAACCTGAGCCCTTCCCCAGGGGTCCCGGGCTCTCCCCTGGACTGCACTGCCCCCTGCTGAAGGGTGGGCGCAGCAGAGCCCTGGAGGAAGCCAGCACCCTGGCAATTTAAGTTTCCCCGAATGATCTTAGTTTCACGTGGCTGATTGCACAGAAAGAGGGGGTCCCAGTGTCCCTCACCACTGTGGGCTCTCTTGTCATCTCTCCCCGCTGCCTCTCCTTGCAGATGGCTGAAAGTGAGGACAGGAAGCTTCACTCTTGCAATGGCGGGATGTCTTCTCTGGTCACTTGTTTCCTCTTCCTTTCTCCTCACTGCATCTTCTCTGGTTCTGCAGCTGCTTTCCTCGGACCCACTGTACCTTCCTCAGAGGAGGCCCAGGCCCCTGGGACTTGGTTTCCTTTTATTCTACAACAGAGACAGAGACCCCTGGTCATAACCAAGTGACTCCCAAAGCCGTTGTCTCTCACCCACGGGTTGGGAGGCAGCCATAAGATGAGGGAGCTAATGAGATTAGGTGTGATATTCCTAAATAGGTTGGGCTTGAGTCCATTGATCATATCTCATTCATTGACTCATGCATTCAATTAATATGTATCTTCCGCCTACCCCTCGGCCAGGCTCTCAGTATACAGGAGGGACACATTTCCTGCTCTTGTGGAGTTTACATTCCAGGACTAAGAGAAAGAATTATAAAAACATACAACCATATCGTATGGTCGGAAAACAAGCAGCGTAAGGGGGGTGGTAAGAAGAGAGGGAAAGTGAACGTCATTTTCAGTAAGAGAAGGTCTCACTGAAATGATATTTGAACTGCTCTGAAAAGAAGTCAGAGGACAAGACAGAGGACAGAGGAGGCTGCGCCCTGTGCCCAGATGCTCTGTCCTGGTCTGAGTTTAAATGCCAAGGACGAACTCGCTCTGGGAAAGGGCTGACAACCCAGCTGGTCCGAAAGCTGCTCCGTAATGAATCCCTCTTGGAAGTCCCCAGGCGGCCTGCTCCCTGGACTGGGCCTTGGCGTGGTGCTTCCGCAGCTATTCCTGCCCCAGAGGTTTCCTGTGCGTGTACTGGGCCGAGGTCTCATCTGGGTTCCGGTTTTGCTCTGTATCAGCAGCACACATTAATGCAATATATTTCATCAGTATATAGTCCAATGTGCTAACATTTCTCTCTGTATGATGGCACTCTTGTTTTCCAGTCCTGCTTTTTTTATAGTTTTATTTTTGAATGATTTCAGGGTCACCATGCCGCTGAAAGACTATACAAAGAACTCTCATCTGATTTGCATTTCTCCAGATTCACTTGCCCTTTATAACTTTTATGGACCCCTGGAATATAGGTTGCATACATTGTTATAGCCTTAGTCACTTTATCACCTTAAGTATATTACTTCTCAGTATTTTCCAAGAACAAGGTTATTCTTCAGTATAAATACAATTGTGATAAAATTCAGAAAACTTAGCATTTATACAAACTTTTATGTAATCTACAACCTACATTCCAACTGAAAGTTTCTCCCCGCAAATTACTTTCTTAGCATCCCCTCCACCCCTGCCCTCCATTATAATATCTGGTCTATATCAGACAGTACACTTGGTTTAGTTAGTTAGTTAGTTACTTAGTTTGTAGTTTTCTTTTTTTTTTTTTTTTTTAAATATATTTTATTGATTATTTACAGAGAGGAAGGGAGAGGGATAGAAAGCTAGAAACATCGATGAGAGAGAGAAACATCGATCAGCTGCCTCCTGCACACCCATTACTGGGGATGTGCCCGCAACCAAGGTACATGCCCTTGACCGGAACCGAACCTGGGACCTTTCAGTCAGCAGGCCGACGCTCTATCCACTGAGTCAAACCGGTTTTGGCGAGTTTGTAGTTTTCTTTAATCCAGAACAGTTTCTTAGTCTTTCCTTATCTTTTATGACATCGCCATTTTAAAAAATATATATATTTTATTGATCTTTTACAGAGAGGAAGGGAGAAGGATAGAGTTAGAAACATTGATGAGAGAGAAACATCAATCAGCTGCCTCCTGCACACCTCCTACTGGGGATGTGCCTGCAACCAAGGTACATGCCCTTGACCGGAACCGAACCTGGGACCCTTCAGTCCGCAGGCCGACTCTCTAACCACTGAGCCAAACCGGTCAGGGCTATGACATCGCCATTTTTGAAGACAACTCAGCAGTGGTTTTGTGGATTGTCTGACAATTTGGATTGCCTGATGCTTCTTGGTTGGATTGCACATTCCAGCATGTTTGGGAAAGTGACATATGTCCTTGCAGAACATCATGCCAGAGACACATGGTTACACTGTGTTATCTGTTTGCTTGTTTAGAGTTAACATTGTTCAGTTAAGCAATTTGCAGAAAGTAAACTGAGACTATAGTAAACATACACACTGTAAATAGATTTAGCATTTATTAGTGATTCATTCCTAATTTTTTATTATGGCTGATAAATAGGAATTTTCTAATTTTATCATTCTTGTGTATCTATTAATTGGTATTAATACCATCAAAACATTTTTTTTTCTTATCATCTGCCATCTATCATCTTTTTATGTCTTTCTTGACTTTTATTTTATTTAATGGGTTATAATCCAATACTGTTTTATTTAACTTGCTGCTAAAATTTTCTCAGAAACGATCAGTATGGGCTGCTTAAGGCCATGTCTATGTCTTATTAATGTCCTCACCTTTTCTTTTAGGATCACTATTTTACTTTCTAGTGAAATAAGATGCTCCAGGTTCATCCTGCATTTTCTGTTTTCCCAAAGCTGAGACAGCCATTTCTTTAAGGACTCTTGATTCCTCTTAGTGGAGAATATTGTCTAGAAACCAAGAGCCGAGCAGGAACTGTCCTCATTACTATGAGAGTGTTGATCGCGGCCCTTTCTGTGGACTGAGCTAGGAGAACTCCCTTCAATTCCAATTCAACCATAAGGGTTCTTCCTCATTCCATGTTGCTTATCTTCCTTCTCTCATTGTAAAAACCTTAACTCTCAACAACATCAATTGACTAAGGAATATATGCATTCCTCAGTCATCTAATGCACTCAATATAATTTCAGAATTACTTTACTCATGTCAGTAAAAAAAGCCAAATTACTAACATGATTTCAGGTTGTGTTTGCTGTTCTGTACTTCTGTTTTTGACCGAGCATGTATAATAAACAAAGTAGGAGTTCCAAAGTTATTTAGCTTAGTCTCCCCAACCCTGATATAGGGGGATGTTATTCATTTGAGTTATGGAAATAGTCACAGGGATTTAAAGTACAGCATAGTGATATAGCCAATAATCTATACTAATAAAAGGGTAATATGCTAATTAGACAGGGTGACCGAACATCTTCTGGACATCTGAATTCCTTCTGACAGTTAGGGGGCGACCAGGCTGGCACGGGGGCAGTTGTGGGGCAACCAGGCCAGCAGGGGTCAGTTGGAGGGTGACCAGGCAGGCCAGCAAGGGGGCAGTTGGAGTGGTGACCAGGCCAACAGGCATACTAGCGGTTAGGAGACAGCGGTCCTGGATTTCGAGGGGTCCCTGATTGGAGAGAGTGCAGGTTGGGCTAAGCCTCCCTGCCCCATGCATGAATTTCGTGCACCGGGCCTCTAGTATGATAATAATCATGTGTGGTATCAGATGGGTACTAGACTTACTGGGGAGATCACTTTGTAAAGTCTATAAATGTGTCATCACTATGTTAGATACCAGAAACTATTATTGTATGTCAACTTTAACTGAAAAATAGCAAACAAAGAAATAGAACTAACTCTATTTGAGCCTGCTTGTATCCAGTTTCAAGATTTACTTTCCAATTGTTTTTTACTTAATGTTATTGGCTCCAGAACTAAAAACAAAACAAAATAAAATTGTAAAAGCTACTCAGAGAAGTATTTCTGCTTTTTCTATTCCATTAACTTATGTCTCCCTCCTTCTTTTAGGTAACAAGTTTTATAAGTTTCTAATTTATGCTCTCTCTCTCTCTCTCTCTCTCTCTCTCTCTCTTCATTGTGTTTGGTCAAAACTAAGTAGTATATGTACTGTGATAGGCAGAATTCTAAGATATAGCCAATAATCTATACTAAGTGAGTCAGTGAGTCAGTCACACCTGTTTTAATCCCCCCTCCTGAATATAGGTGGTAACCCAATATTGAGAGGTTGAGGGTAGTGGGGGAGGGGAGGAGGAAGAAGCCAGGACAACAGGGTGCTCTCAGTGCCCATGCTCCCTCTCACAAATGCTATCATGTGTAAGGAGACCAACTTTTTAATTAAGTAAATGTAAGAGATTGCACGGGGGACGTCCCAGATCACTGATATTGATGGCAGCCTGCCTTCATCAGACACCTCCTAGAGAACTTGATGTTCTCCATGTGAAAGGCGGTGATCCCCCTTTATGAATTTAGTCTCCTTCCTCCCTGCATCCTCCCCTCGTTCTTAGCTTTCCTTCTCTGAGGTTGTAGCCACTTTTCACCCTGGGACACTCAGGTCTAAAATGGCTTTCCTTCCCCAGCTGTCTGAAGGGGTTAGTCCTCAGGGCAGTGAAAACCTAGGCTGCGCGTGTATTCAGGGCTCCCAGAGACTCTGGAAACGACCTTCATGGATGTGATTAAGGGTACGAAATGTAATACAAACCATTTCTTTAGATGGCATGTCTAATTCTGATAGATTGGTGTAGCTATGGAGACAGAGAGAGAGAAAGAGAGGAGAGAGGACATTTATTTCTATCTAATTTAGGCAGTATATTAATTCCCTTTTTTCATTTATGCAATTCCCAGATTATCAAACAAAACTTGCCTTTCACTGTAGAACTTGGAAGATTCTAGATAGTTCCCATCGCACCTTTTTATTTTGTAGCATTACTTGCAATGCTGACACGTAACCCAGAGTATGTCACACAGATTCACTGACTCAGATTGTGAATCACCAGCTCCAGTTGACAAGGCCTGGAGCTGATTACGAATCTGTTTCCGTGAGGATGGGGCAGCTGCCGTGCCTCAGTTCCAGGGATGGTCATGGCTGAGACTCCCATGGGACCTGCTCCGAGCCCAGCAGGGGAGACAGGAGTATTTCCATTGCATCAGTCCTGTGACATCATTCTGGGATGGCCCTGACTACCCCCAAAAATGGCTTTTCTCCCTCTCAGAGAATTGATTAGCACCCTTTTACATAAATGCCCTATTTGGCCTCAGGTGCTTTCAACTAAGCACCCTGATTAATATACTGGATAAGTCCCTTCATCTCTCTCTCTTTTTAAAATATATTTTTATTAATTTCAGAAAGGAAGGGAGAGGGAGAGAGAGAAACATCAATGATGAGAGAGAATCATTGATCGGCTGCCTCCTGCACGCCCCACACTGAGGAGCAAGCCTACAACCTGGGCATGTGCCCTGACTGGGAATTGAACCCTGACCTCTGGTTCATAGGTCGACACTCAGCCATGGAGCCACGCCAGCTGGGAAGTCTCTTCTTCTCTTCGAGACTCAGTTTCCCTCTGTGCAATTGGCTTGTTGGTCTATATATGTTGGTAAGTCAGTCTAGCAATAGTAAGATGGTTTATCAAATAATTTTTATGCTCAAAATTAAAGAAATAAGAACAAAACGTCTTTGAAATAGAGATAACAAACCACAGAATGGCTCCTTTAGGTGTTTCAGAAACGATTTCAAGCTCATTAGTTGTTTTCTAGTTCCAAAATGGTCAGTGACCTGGCAGTGGGTTTCTCACTCTGTACAGTGAATTCCTGCTTCTGTTACAGGTGGGCTGGTCTCAGAAGGAAGATGTTTATGTTTTAAAAAGCATCAAACTAATTAGAGTTCTTTAAAACGGTGTTCCTTTCTTTGAAGGGGTGAGCAATATGCCAATGTGGACGAAATAACACTTTCTGTGTGAGTTTCAGTATTTAGATGAAGAGATAATAAAAGGAGCTTGAGGTACGGCCTGGGAAGGAGAGCTCTCCAGGGGAAAAAGGACGGATAGTCGGAACCTATTAACTGAACATTCCTTTATTTTCCAGGGAACCGAGAATTGAGAAATTATTATTTTTTAAATATATTTTATTGATTTTTTACAGAGTAGAATGGAGAGGAATAGAGAGTTAGAAACATCGATGAGAGAGAAACATCGATCAGCTGCCTCCTGCACACTCCCTACTGGAAATGTGCCCTCAACCAAGGCACATGCCCTTGACCGGAATCGAACCTGGGACCCTTCAGTCTGTAGGCCAATGCTCTATCCACTGAGCCAAATCGGCTAGGGCTAAGAAATTTTTTAAAACAAAATAAAGACTTTTATCAGACTACCCGTTTCTTTCGGAAAATACTTCAAAGTGTTTGGCATTCCCAGGGCTTTATAGGCAACGTTAGGTATTTGTCAGGTTACCAGAACATACATGTATTTCAAACACCCACCAGTGAAGACGGCTGAGCTGTCAGGAGCTTGGGCAAGGGTTTTATAAAGCGTGAAACTTGTAGTTGCTTGGGAAACATGCAAATTGAGAAGAAACATATCAGTTAGTGCAGATTTCACCGGTAAGAACTTTTTGAAGGTTGGCAGAAACTGATGGTTCTTAACATGACATTTAACAGGCTTATTTCCCAGGGGTGATTTTAGGGTTTTTCACCACAGGAGGTAACAAAACAAAAAGGCTAAAGCATACCTTTCTCATCACCAGAAAAATCACTCTGATGCTTTCACCATGAGCTGGTTTAAGGCTAAAGCTTCCACATGCTCTCTTACCTGAAAATGTGGATAAGAAATGAGGATATTTTCCCATCAACTCACCTTAAACATTGCATGATGGATAACTTGTCTCTCGGTATCTTGGGAGCTTGGTTCCAGGACCCGAGCAATTACCAAAATCAAAGGATGGATGCTCAAGTCCCTCATATAAAATGGCTATTTGCATATAACCTATGCACATCCTCTGATGTACTTTAAATCATCTCTACAGCACTTATAATTCAAGGTGAATGCTATGTAAATAGTTCTTATACTGTAATGCTTAGGGGATAACGACTAGAAACATGTCTGTACATGTTCTCCACAGGCACAGCAATCATAAGCCTAACTACAAAGCTCATGTCAGCCACAACAGAACATCTTGTTGTTTCCCCCCCAAATATTTGCAGCCCACGGTTGGTTGAATCTGAGGATGCAGAGGCCATGGCTAGAGAGGACTTACCATAGACATGAATTATTTTTGTTGATGGGCCCTTCTTTAGCTGTATTGTTGGAGTGGCTACATATTTTATCTCTGGTTGAAAACCCCTCAATGCTTTTCACCTGTTTTCAGTGTTGGTAGGGAGCACCACAGGTCTTCATCAATTATTTCCTGACGTCCTTAGTGTACCACCGAAGTCCACCTCAGACCCTGCTTTGTGAGGAATCCAACCTGAGGCAAAGTGCAAGCTCTCCCGCAGGAGATACTAAATTAAGAGCATGAGATGAAGTGGAAAATGGCAGCGCTAAAGAAAGAAATTAAAACAGATTATGAGATAGCATTTAAAGCACATCAGAAGCAGCAATGTACAGAATTGACTTGCAGAAAATAGTCGGTTATGTGAAGGGCAATTACGAAAAAACCTACAGAATGCAGTTAGAATGGGCCAAGAAGAAAGCAGTTAAAGATAAAATGAACTATTTGGAAGTTAGACGCTTGCACAAAGATTGGGGTTATTGAACAAAGTAACCCAAATAATTATGGAATAGAAAAATATAAAACAGTAATTTTTTTCCAAAATAGAGGAATATGTGACTCTTTAAGGGTGCATCATGTTGCCTTAATTTGAGACAAAAATGTGGATGCACATATGTTTGTGGAGAGGTGATTTCAGGACACAAAAGAAGAAGAGGGGCAAGGGGTCAAATAAGGGGGAAAAGCCAGTAAAGTGTTAAAGAGCTGGTTTCTACTATAAACTCCTGGGTCAGGACTACAAGGTGCAATTCACCTCAGAATAATTCTACCAGAAACCAGGGGACTGGGGCATTTAGTACTGATTCCCATCCTCCGTTGTTCAGGTTGACTGAGGTGGCATCAACTCTGAGATGCCACAAGGGTGGACAGCCAAGGAAACTCCTGGCACAGGAGAAAGCCTTCAGGAAGAGTAGTGGCACAGTCAGGATTCTCAGGCGGGAAACTGAGCATCCTGGGAACCATCTGCATCTACAGGTAAATTCAGGTGGACATGGAGGAGAGGAGGCAGGCTATCACTGGCTTTTGAAAAGAATAATAAAAAATGATCAAGATTGAGACAATTTAGAGAGGATATTAAAATTTAAGAATTAATAAAAATTATACAACCACATAGAGGAAACAACACAAATAGAAAGAATAGACAGACCACCATTTGCACATGAAATGACAGAAAACAAAGCAACAGATTTGCAGAGTGCTGTAGGACAGTAAATATATCCAGGCAATACAGTGGCTTTCTATTGGGTAAATCAACCAACTCTGCCAATTAGAAAATAAACAGAAACGTACTGCAAATAAGTTATAAAATTTAAATGTTAGATTTAATTAAACTGATGTATCAAATCTATAAACATAAAAATACTGCCAACTAAAAAAAAATCTAATAATAATTTCTAATGTCAAAGAGGAAATTAAACATGCTATAGGTTAATGTCCAGTTAGAAGCAATAATAAAAACACTCCAAATTCTATAAGGTAGAGCTGAAACTATATTAAGAGAAAAAAATGTATAACATAAATGTTAATTTCATAATACAAAATAATAAATATGAATTACTTAAACTTGCAACAAGAATTTTATAATGGAATATAAAAAGAACTATGTATGGAAAACAAAATGAGGAAATCAATAAAGATAAAAGTAAAAAATAATGTGTTATGAAATATTAAAATAGTAGACTTGATAAATATCATAATTCAACAATTACACAGCAAATAATAAAATGGAAAATAGATAAAATTAAGAATTAATAGAGAAAATAACTCAATCACCTGAAGATTAGGTGATGGTAGGCATTTTAGGGAGGTCATGGCATATATAAAATTGTGTAGGCATAATCCAAGCAAGACTGATTTTAAAAGGAAACCCATAAGCCCTGGCTGGTATGGCTCAGTTGGTTGAGCATCATCCCATGCACCAAAAGGTCACTGGTTGGATTCCCAGTCAGGGCACATAACCAGTTTGCAGGTTTGATCCCTGGTACAGGAGGCAATTGATCCATGTTTTCTCTCTCTCTCTCTCTCTCTCTCTCTCCCTCTCCCTCTCTCTCTCCCTCTCCCTCTCTCTCCCTCTCCCTCTCCCTCTCCCTCTCCCTCTCCCTTCCTCTTCTCTCTATAATAAATTAAAAATACATATTTATAAAGAAACCTATATGTGGAATGGTGAGCCTGGGACAAGTAATTCAGGCAAAAGAATGGAAGAAGAAGTTAGAAGAATTGGCTCAGATCTCTGTAATCATAAAGTATGAGCTGGGTTGCAGAATGCATTATATTTAGCATACATATGTACTAAATAGATAAAGTATGTATATGTACAGAAGTTTATTGCAAACTTTAATTTCCTGTCCCTAGAAAACTGACTAAATCATTTGTCAAATGACGGTATTAGAAAATTCTCTTTTCTTTCATTGCTGTGGCTATTTGATATTACTGTTTAAATTCTGAGTCCAGTTCTGGTCCATGTCTCACACACTGTTCTGGAATTGTTGCTTCTTTGCATAGGACTGAAAAAACACTGCAAAAATTATTTTCCTTCTCTTTGCACATGTTTAACATTCCAATTTTCAGTACTTTTTCTATACTTCTTCACAGGAAACTTTGTGAAAGTTGGAGTTTAAGGAGGCTCAACCTTATTTACATGCATATTCTTCCAAGCAACAGGCTGTCCCATTATAATAGTCCTGTGAGTGGTAACATAAATTGTCCTGTCCTGGGGATTGGCTAAACATTTTCCTTCCTATGTTGATCTCTTCTTGAAAAGTTTCCCTTACACCCGGCCGGCCTGGCTCAGTGGTTGAGTGTCAACCTATGAACAAGGAGGTCACAGTTTGATTCCGAGTCAAGGAACATGCCTGGGTTGGGGCTCAATCCCCAGTGTGGGGTGTGCAGGAGGCAGCCAGTTGATGATTCTCTCTCATCATTGATGTTTCTCTCTCTCTTCCTCTCCCTTCCTCTCTGAAATTAATAAAGAATATATATATTTTTAAAAGTCTCCCTTACTCTTAAGAGTAATGAAACCCTTAATTTCCCATGTACACTATAAAGGAATATTCCCCTACGAACTTCTACTCTCACTTTGCCTTCTCTGCCTCCCACTGCCCTGATATAAGGCCCTGTGGTTTTGCTGCCTTGGTTTCCAGCTCAGTGTCCAGATAGTGGTAGGGGCTGGAAATCAGAGTCATAGCAGGAGGACTCTCATGGAATACCTTCTACACAGATTCTTTGGCCATCCACCATTCTCCGAGGAAGGAATTAGAGTCAGTCTTCTCATTCATTAGTTATTCAACCAACATGCATTTAAAGCCATTATTCATCAAGCACTGGGATAGGTGCTAGGGATCCAGGCATGGACAAGACAGAGCTGTTGCTAAGGTGAACTCACAGAAATATGATAATTAAATCGGTTAAGGCAATCTACTGGAATGAATGCAATGAAAAAGGAGTTTCCTGGGGACAGGGAGGAAAGGAAGCTACACAATGTGGGGAGGGCTGCTGGGGAAGACTTTCTGGTCTAGGTCACACAGGACTCATATGAAGAACTAGAGAATGAGTTTGCCATAAGAATATGGGGGTGTGTCTGTCTGTGTGCATGTGTTGGGGCTGATGGATAGGAACGTACAAGTTGTGGAAAAAATAGTAAAGAGATAGCCTGGCATTTTCTGTACCAAAAGGGCCTGAAGGGAGAGGTGCTTTTACCACCTGTATAACAGCACATTAATTGAGCTTGTTGATTTTTTCTTAACTTCAGATTTGAATTTCTTTAAATTCCTGTATTTTAATTAAGCATTTGAGAAGCAATTCATACAGAGGAACACAGCTGAGAAACAAATACCGTGCCTTAGAAATGTTTTCCTTCGCCACTTACATGATCAACGTAATTTCCACCTTTAAAACAGTTTAGACAGAAGAAGCTCCGCAGGCATTTAGAAAAGAGATGAAAGTAAATATTTATTGGCGCGAATCATTTTCTGTAAGCTTTCAGCCATGCTCTGGATCAAATGGAGTTAACGACTTCAAGGATCAAAGGGCTGAATATCATAAAGTGGCCACATAAACTCCAACGCTATCCTTCATTTGGGGAACGTATTAACAGTGTCTTCGGTGACCTATAGAAAATTATGTTATGCTCTTGCTCTCTATTTGAAATAAACTCTTCCTAGCACTCAAGAGACATTTCTAATTTGCTTAATGCCTGCCTTGTGCTGCAGGAAAAAATAATAAAACCTAACAGATTACACAGGAAAGATAATTCTCAAATGCCTGCACTTTGGAGTCATTTATCCATTTATTTGTTTATTCATTCATTCAACAATTTGTTTTGTGCTTATACTGTCACAGTGCAAGGCCCTGCAGACACAGGTGGGAAACACAGGCCTGATCCCTGCCTTTGGAGCCTACATTTTTATGGAGGAGACAAACAATAGTGTATAAATCCGTGAATAAATGCAGAACCTAATAAGTGCTATAAAGCCAGCAAATGGGATGATAGGATGGGGAATAACTTAGTGATGCCACATTCGGTAAGGCGTAAGGGAAAGTCTCTCCTATCAAGTGACATTAAAGCAAAAGCTTGACTCTGGCTTTCTTTCGTCTCAGGTACAGTATGTAAAATGGGCTGATAATAGACGCCAGGTGATAGGGCTTCTGAAATCATCAAATAAGATAACAAAGGTAAAGAACCAACCTTAGTGCCTGACAGTTCTCAATATATGTTATTATCAAATAGGGACTGTCACTTATAGAATACTAGAGGCCCGGTGCAGGGATTCGTGCACATTGAAAGGAAATTTATTAGAAGAAATATTTTAGAGGCCGGGGCGGGACTGAGGGAGGTTGGCTGGCCAGGGAGGAACCGCAGGAGGGCCCCAGGCCATGTCTGGCCCATCTTGCCCAGTCCCGATGGTCCAGAACCCAGCAGCAAGCTAACCTATCGGTCAGAGCATGTTCCTCCTGGTGGTCAGTGCACATCATAGCGACTGGTCAAACGGTTGAATGAATGGCAGGACACTTAGCATATTAGGCTTTTATTATATAGGATATTCC